>WUAM01005471.1:0-24745 GCA_024336885.1 Actenoides hombroni
CTTCACAAAGCTGTGAGCAGAGTGCAGAAGGATCTAGAGGTCTCTCCAAGCAAATGTTTCCCCCAGGAGAAATAAAGCCCAGAGTGGGTGGGGAAGAGGAGAGTTCCAGGATGCCCCCACCTCCATCACCCACCAGCCCACAGCCAGGAGGGCCTGCTGCTCACCTTGGGCCACTCTCTCTGAAGGTCCCTGCAAGGGAAAGAAAGGGAGAGGTGGGGATGCATTTGGCCTTTCCCTCCCCACGTCTGGGAGCTGTAGTCCCAGGGCACTGGGCTTCCTGTGCACAATGTTGCTCGCCCTCGGCATGCCGGGAGCTGTAGTCCCGGGGCACTGGGCTTCCTGGGAGTCATGTTTGTGCCCTCGGCATGCCGGGAGCTGTAGTCCTGGGGCACAGGGCTTCCTGGGTGCCATGTTGGTGTCCCTAGGTATGCTGGGAGCTGTAGTCCCGGGGCACTGGGCTTCCTGTGCGCCATGTTGGTGTCCTCCGGCAGCTAATGTCAATCAAGTTGTCTGTGTGCAGTGGTTTCCATCACCCAGCTCCTACTGCACAGCTTGACGGCATCCCAAATCTGTGTGAGGATAAGGTTGTGTTGTGCACTGAGTGCACTGTGAGCAGTCACCTGCCTGGGAGACCAGAGCTCTGGGATGCACTGGTTAGTGTGTCTGCCCTGAACACTGTCACACTTTGACTGTAAATACTGAAATAAAACAAATTACCATTGGATGCAAAAGGAAAAGGAGCATGTGCACAAGGCAGCCTGCTGTGTAAAACAAACAAGCATCTCTTGAGTTATTCTAACACACAACGACACCATGCAATTCCCAAGGTGTCCATTTCCAGGACTCCCTCCCTCTCCAAAATGGAATAATGGAAAGTCTACTGGCTCTTCTGCTTCCTGCATCCTCTGCTCCCCTAGGACTGATGGAATGGCACCTTCTGGCTTCACATTTCCCCTGCCTTCTCAATCTCTAGATAGAGATGGGTGGCCACCAGCCCATGGTCATTGCTAGCCACCAGCCCATGGTCATTGGCCACCACCAGACCATGGTCACCTATGACCTCTTGGGTGGCCACCAGCCCATGGTCATTGCTAGCCACCAGCCCATGGTCATTGTCCACCACCAGACCATGGTCACCTATGACCTACTGGGTGGCCACCAGCCCATGGTCATTGCTAGCCACCAGCCCATGGTCATTGGCCACCACCAGACCATGGTCACCTATCGGGTCTTCCTCTGCGCCATGTTGGTGCCCACCGGCATGCCCGGAGCTCTAGTCCCGGGGCACGGGGCTTCCTGTGCACCATGTTGGTGTCCCTCGGCATGCCGGGATCTGTAGTCCCGGGGCTCGGGGCTTCCTGTGAATCCTGTTTGTGCCCACCGCATGCCGGGAGCTTTAGTCCCGGGGCACGAGGCTTCCTGGGAGCCATGTTTGTGCCCTCGGAATGCACGCGGCTGTAGTCCCGGGGCATATTTCTATTCTTCAGCCAAGTTATAAAAACATCTTTAAATCAACTGGGTTGGCACAGGGCATTGACTATGTTGCCTTAATGCTGAAGGAGGGTTTCCCCCTCACTTGTAGAATCCACTGTATCCTACTGGCACACACCACCTGTCCCTACCTTTCCTAAGCACAGCACACTATCAACATGGATTTATACTGATACCATTAATGTAGACTGGTTGTTTCCAAGTCATTTTGAGGAGGGTGACCTTTAGCATGTTCAAACTTTAGGAAATGTTTAAACATGAGGGGGAAAGGTACTGTTTATAGGCTAGATAGCTGTGCTACTGAAAAAGACAAAGGTAACTAAAAGACACTTCAGCTTAATGCTTTCCTGAAAGAAGATCACTTAGACAATGTCTATTAAGCCATTTTCATGATCTCCATGAGCCCAAAATCTTTATTTGGTAGGTGGAGAGAACACACAAAGGACTTATCTATTATCAGTTCATTTTTAGTAGCTGTGGCACTGGAGGCTGTGGCTGGTGGAGAGAGAGGTGTTGGGATGGAGAGTGAATGTGGTGATCCCAGAGCTCCTTTCCAACCACAATGATTCTACAAACCAAACTCCTGCCAGATGCTGCAAACCTAGGAGGCCACAAGGCAGAGTGAAAAGAACCTCCAAGTAAATGCAGAGAGAGAGAGAACACAAGGAATGTGTTGCTAGTTCAGGCAAAACTCTGTGAGGGGAGCTGCAAACCGGGACACTGGGGGGGCACTGGTGGCTAACTGGTGGCTGACTGGTTTCTAACTGGTGTGTAACTGGTGGTTACTGGTGTCAGGTGCTGTCGGAGGTGTGCGGGCAGGAGATCACCACGCAGCAGGGGGGGGCACTGGGAGGGGTCTGGGAGGCACTGGGAGGGTACTGAGGGACACTGGGGGGGCACTGGTGGCTAACTGGTGGCTGACTGGTTTCTAACTGGTGTGTAACTGGTGGTTACTGGTGAATCTTTTCCAGACACTAGTATTTCTCTTTAACAGTGGTAGTGCTTTATTTCCTTTTAATTCTCCCTTGATGCACCTACTTATAATTTCTGCTTTTTCTAGCCAAAATAGCTGATATAATAATCTCTTTATTTTTGCTTTAACATTGATGTTGTTTGTGAGCCCACATCTTTCTGGTTCCCTGCTCTGGTAATGAGTGTATCTGATTTGGTGACCCCCCAGAAATAATCCCCTGGGGGTTCTATTTCCTCCTCCTCCTTCCCCTCCTCCTCTTCCTCCTTCCCCTCTTGCTCTTCTTCCTCCTTTTCCTGCTCTTCCTCCTTCTCCTTCCCCTCCTCCTCCCTCCCTTCCTCCTCTTCCTCTTTCCCCTCCTCCTCCTTCCCCTCTTGCTCTTCTTCCTCCTCTTCCTGCTCTTCCTCCTCCTGCTCTTCCTCCTTCCTCTCCTCCTGTTCCTCCTTCCCCCCTTGCTCTTCCTCCTCCTCCTTCCCCTCTGTAGGGAGAAGCCTATGAATAGGCTTTTTCTGTTCAATTATCTGGGAAAAAAAAAAAAAAGGAGCCAGTCAGTACACAAGACAGTTGACTATGATATTAATGTGTTGAAAAATTCCTACGGGAGATCCAAAAGAAGAGCTCCTAGTCTGCAGAGAAAATAAGTATCAGAAAGATGTGCAAATGTTTATTGCAGAAAAAGCTTCTCTAAATGAACTCAGCTTTCTTACAGCAAACACCACAGATAGCCCTGTTGGGATTAACTCTGGCAAGGGAAGTAAAAGGGAATAAGAAGTGCTTCTCCAAATACAGCAATGGTAAAAAGGAAGGATAAGGAAAATGTGGGCCCACTGCTGAATGAGGTGGGGGCCCTGGTGACAGAGAATGCAGAGAAGGTGGTTACTGAATGCCTTCTTTCCTTCAGTCTCTACTGCTAAAGCCAGCCCTCAGGAATCCCAGCCCATGTGTCCTGGTTTGAGTGAGAACAGAACTTTACATCATGAGAAAAAACCCCACTACCATTTTTCCCACTTCTCTGCTAATCACATTCCCTCAGCCTACCCTGTGCACTGCTCCAGTTTGCTGCTGGTTCTACACTGTCTGAAGCTGGAGCTACTGGACAGCAGCTCAGCAGTGAAACTGGCTAATGAAGCTCTCTTTGGTTTAGTACTGCCACCTCTCTTGCTTCTTGTGCCATCCCTTTCAGTGGGTGGCACCACAACCTGCTCTATTGGCACCGCCCTACACTTCCCCGCCCACGCTTTCCCCCCCCGAGTGTCTCCCGCACTGAGGACAACCCTCCTGAGTGACACGTGTCTTGAGTGTCACCTCTCCAAGTGTCACCCCTCCTGCGTGACACGTCTCTTGAGTGTCCTTCCCGTGTCCCTTTGCCGCGTTGCGTGTCCCTTCTCCGTGTCCCCGCCACCTCCCTACCGTGCCACCCCCTGTCCCTTCTCCGTGTCCCACGCGCGTCCTTGGCGTGTATGCTAATCAAAATAGCCAGACCAACTTTGTGGTTGAATTAGCAAATTACTTCTTGCCCAACTTCTTTTGACTGAAATATCTAGGGAACACTGTGGTTAATTCCGTGGGCAGATGTGAGGTGGTGATGACTTCTGTTTGGAGGAGTCTGTTGGCACATATTAATCCAGAATAACTCATGTCTTGCTGACCTCAACCACCTAGAAATTTAAGTTGTGCTTCCTGAATCATGTGTTCTGTGTGATATTTAACTGTGTAATTGTACCAATTTAAACAATTATAAAGTTAGATTTCCAGCCCAAGATTTCATTGGGTTATTCTGGTGGTTCTTAGTTGACAGACTGTGGTGTGTAGTAGTTCTGTATATAAGAAATAAAAAAGATATGCCAGTAAGTCTCATAAAAATCAGACTACTAAATTATTTTTTTCAGTAGTAAGAAGATGTGTGTCCCTTCATATAGGTACCTTGTGTTCTACTATTCTAGAATATTAAACAATTTGGTGGGTGGGTTTTTTTGCCTTTCCTGTGTTTTTGAAACGATGTAATTAATGCAGTTTGAGTAGAGAAAAATGTCTGGACCACTATGACTGACAGGTGTCAGTTAAGGGGAACAGCTCCTGGGTACATCTGGGGGGAAGAGGAGAGGGAGAGGAAGGGCTGCAGGGCGAGGAAGGACAGAAGGAGCGAGATGTGGTGACCCCTAAACCAGCCCGGAAGAGCCAGGTTTTCAAAACAAGAGGAACTCTGGATCTTGCTCACCCCTGCACCATCTCACTCTCATTTCTCACATCTTCTGTCATATCTGAACTATAGCAGAGGGACCATGTCTTTCAATATTTTCTAAAACACCTAGGATGCTTTTAGTTGCACTGAAACAATGGATATTGTATAAAGAGGACTGAATTATCACTGCCATGGGAGGATATTTCTACACTCTGCCCTAAGTTTGTGGTTGCTTCTTTTATAATAATAATAGTGAGCTCCCCTCCCCGCTCCAGCCCCGACTCCGGCGGGGGCGCAGCCGGGGCCGCGGGGTGGCGCTCGAAGCGGCGCATGCTCTGCCCGGCGCCGCCCGGCGTGGCGCAGGGGGAGGGCGCAGCGCGCAGGCGCGCGGGGCACCCGGGGCTACCGGCGCTGGCGGCCATGGAGCTGAAAGGTGAGCGCCCTGCGGCTCTCCCGCCCAGCCCTTCCTCCGGCCCCCGCGGCGGGGCCCCCGCCGCCCCTCGGCCCAGTTGTTGCCGGCGCCGCTCTGGCCTGAGGGGTGGGGGAAGATGGTGGGGATGTCACGGAGAAGAAGGTCACCTGAAGGGAGCTGAGGTCTTGGGGGACTTGGGTTGCTTGGTTTGGGGACCTTCGCGTCAACCTTGAGGAGCTTGGGGACCCTGATCTCCCCCTTGGGGACCTCGATCTTGCTCTTGGGGACCTTGATCTTCCTCTCGGGGACCCTGATCTCCCCCTTGGGGACCTCGAAGATCATTAATCTTGTATTATAATATGATACCTTAATAAGGCTAAATATAATGCTGTGTTCATCATGAGTGGGTTTCTGGGAATATCCTGCAAGACATAGCACTTCTCTAAATTACCCTTATGGTGGGAAAACACAAGGAGAATAATATGAGTACACTAATGATCTTTTTGCTGAATACCAGCATGCTGTAACACTCACAGCAGAAAAGACAAAATGCAAGATTTTATATTTAAGTCAGAAGATCTGGCCAGCAAGCACCATGGGCTGGTGGCCAGCAATGACCACGGGCTGGTGGCCACCCAAGAGGTCATAGATGACCATGGGCTGGTGGCCAACAATGACCATGGGCTGGTGGCCACCCAAGAGGTCGTAGATGACCATGGGCTGGTGGCTAGCAATGACCATGGGCTGGTGGCCACCCAAGAGGTCATAGGTGACCACGGGCTGGTGGTGGCCAATGACAACGGGCCGGGGGCAACCCAAGAGGTCGGGATGGATGCAGGAGCAGCAGAGCCAGTGCAATGTACCATGGGGCTGGCAAGGCCAAGATGGTGCAAAAACCCCCACCATTTCCTTGCACAACTAATAAATGTGTGCAACCTTTCTCCTTAAACATGTAAAGCTCCTCTGAGAGGAAGGGTTGAGGTGAATTGTGGAGGGTTAGAGGCTGGGCCAGCCACCAGGGGCATGCAATTGTTCTCTGCCACTGTTTGGCCTTGGCTTTTCAGCACTGGAACGGAATTTAACTCTGGCTGCGACAATTTAATTCCAGAGTCTATAATATCAAGTACTTTATAATAGTGACAAGATGCCAAGCGAAGAACCGCTCCCGTTTCCTCCCCATTCCTGACCCACTGGAACACAACCTGCACTGTCCTGCCCTGAGAGACTGCCAGGATAAACGATGACCTGCAACCTGGACTTCATAGATTGTTGTATAGAGACAGTTCTTAACTTGATGAGTGTGGAAGGAAATGGTCATGTGAAATAAAACCTTAAAATAAATACCCCAAGAGAGATGGATTTTTCTTTTGTTCCCTTTTCAGATCAGTAGACTTTCAGCAAAGCTTAGAGCTCTTCTCAGGGCTATGAAGGCAATGAGAGGACTGGAGCATCTCTCTGATGAGGAAAGACTGAGAGACGTGGGGCTGTTTAGCCTGGAGAAGAGCAGACTGAGAGCAGATCTTATCAATGCTGATCAACATCTAAAAGGTAGAATGCCAAGGGGCCCGGAAAGGGGGGGCCCTGGTTTGGTTTTCTTTTTGCTTTTTTTTTTTTTTTTTTTGTCGTGTGTTTTTTGCTTGGTCGGTTTTTTTGTTTGTTGGTTGTGTTGTGTGAGGTTTTTTTGGTTGGTTCGTTTTTTTGTTTTGGGGTTTGTTCTTTTTTTTCAGTTTGCATTTGCCTTTTCTGAAATGAAGGGGGGGCGGGGGGGGGGGAAAAGGTGCCTGCTTTTTTAATTATTATTTTTTTAGGCTACTTGTTTAAGTTTTCATGATTCTCCTTATTTTTAATATGATTTGGATTTGTAGAATACGTGCTGGTAAAAACTGACGTGTGCAACTATATCAGTTCTTGCACCTTTTATACATTTTTATGAGGCAAAAATATGCCCTTGGTTTCCCAGCCATCATTATTCTATGAACACTAAGTGATAAAAAGAAACAAAAGATTTGGGTTTCGGGTCAGCCTATCCTAGGATAAGTGCCTACTTATTTAGGGAGGTGGGGGTCGACCTCTTCGCCCTAGTTAAAGATGACAGGACGAAGGGGCAATGGCTTCAAGTTGCGCCAAGGGACATTTAGGTTGGATATCAGGAAGAATTTCTTTCCAGAGAGGGTGGTTAGGCATTGGAATGGGCTGCCCAGGGAGGTGGTGGAGTCCCCATCTCTGGAAGTGTTTAAAACCCATGTGGATGTGGTGCTGGGGGACATGGTTTAGGGACCCTGGCAGTGCAGGGTTAGCTTATGCTGCTTTTTTTCTTCATTTCACCATTTCTATCCTGTACACTCAGTGAGCTTCTATTTTCTTCAAATCAAGAAATTATGACTAATCCTGTACCTTTGGATTGCTCATTATGTGTAGTGGTCACAGCAGCTACTGAACAAGATTTAAGTCTGAAGCACTTGCATCTGATAAGCTCAGAAGCTGTGGAGCAAACAGGGAAAAGCTAAAGTGGAAACCTGAGTTTGCACAATGATGGATGATCCTTTTTATCTCAAACCCCCCTTTTTTGACCCCCAAATCCAATTTTTCCCTCAAAATCCACTTTTTTTCTTCAAAATCCACCTTTTTTTCTCTAAATCCCTTTTTTCAATCAAAATCCTCTTTTTTTTCCAGCTCCTTTTTATCTCAAAACCCCCTTTTTTGACCCCACAATCCAATCTTTCCCTCAAAATCCACTTTTTTCTTCCAAATCCCCCCTTTTTCCCCCCAACCCCCCTCTTTCCCCGGGTCTGTAACTACAGACGGACAGATGTAGGTCACTCTGCGGCCGGTCAATAAACCTGGTGTGCCCAAGGAACCGGCTCTTCCCAGCCCCTTGTCAGGGCTGCTGTGCACTGTCCTTCAGGCCAGAGCTACACCTGCCTGGCTCCTGCCATTACCTTTTATCTGAAGAAGGGAGAGACTTGGGGGACTCTATCCTAATGGCTGGATCCCATTCCCCAGGGGGGAGCCCAATCACTTCATCCAGAAGAAAAAGATAATATAGGAAATATCATTTATAAAACAAGAAAAAGGTGATATAAAAGAAAATAACAACATTTCTAAACCAAGAAAAAAATAAAATAGAAGACAATAAAATTCAGAAAACAAGAAAAAATTATAATAAAAATATAGTAAAAAATAGGGAATAGCAGTATTTATTTATAAACCAAACAAAAATGATAATATAAAATAGAAAACGACATTGGCCAAGAAGGCCAATGGTCTCCTGGGGGGAGAAATGTATGTACCTTGCACTTTGCTCTTAATTTCTTAAATTACAGTATTATCATTACATATGAGCAAGTGACAACAGCAGCAACAGCAACAATAATGATAATAAGAAGAAAAATAGTATTAATAATGAATGGCAGAGTGAAAGACAGGAATGAGTTAAGTGTTCGAAGGCTGACATTTCAATTGAATTTAGAGAAAAAAGGATCTGTGAGGACTTCTGAACATATTATATTTGGTGTTCACTGCACTTGCCAAGAACATCTGCATTTATGAAAACTTTCCCTAATTGAAAAATCTAGTAATTTCAAATGTTGTAGACTGAGAGTTTGGAAACTAGCTTAGGGGCTGCTAAGACAGCAAGAAACAGCAGTGGTTTTGAGCCTCCAGTTCAGGTTACTTACTCCCCACCCTCCTCCTTGTAATTTGGGTATTCAGGAGGTGCTAACAACATCTTTACAAATTCTAACAAGGGAAAAAGTCTCTCTCTAGGAGAGGCAATGGGTGCAAGCTGGAGCACAAGAGGTTTAGGGTGAACACAATAAAGAACTATTTCTCAGTGAGGGTGACAGAGCTCTGGAAGGGGCTGCCCAGGGGGTTTGTGAAGTCTCCATCTCTGGAGACACTTAAGACCCGCCTGGATCTGTTCCTGAGTGACTTAGTCTAGGTGATCCTGCTCTGGCAGTAGGGTTGGACTAGATGATCTTCTAGGTCCCTTCTAACCCCTAATATCTATGTTTTCAAAAGTTTAATCTCCCGTTAGCTTCCCAAACAGTTTTGCTTAAGGATGTCACAGCCTTTATTGCATTTCATTTGGATACCAAGTTATTCAATGCAGGATGGGCTCCCATGTGTAAAACTGCCCTTTACTAAAGAGGGGAAGTTTTTAATTTGCATTTTGACAGTTGGGTTTTTTTTTTATGTGAGGGGGATCCAGGAAGAAAGATGTCATGTCCTCACTGTGGGTAACTAACACCCAGACGGGCTGGGCTGCAGAAAGGCTCTGCCTGAGACTTGCTCCTCTGCAGACCAAGGGCACTGCCACAGCTTGTGCCCCACCTTGGGCTGCAGGAAGGCAGAGGTGGCAGCTGTGGGGAGGAGCAGACAGGAGAGGTGACCCTCAGCTGCCCAGCAAGGGATTGCAGCCATGGGTGGCATCTTCAGGAGACAGCTGAGGGGTCACCAGGGCTAAGCCTCTTCTTCAATGGCTGGTGTACTAGAAGGACTCAATGTCAGTGATACCCAAACTGCTAAAGCTATTCACAAAATTAGCTCCTAAAAGTTGTTGTTTGGTTGGTTGGCTGGGTTTTCTTTTTTCATTGGCTTGGCTACTATTTCTTTAAAGAGAGGAATTTATAACAATACATAGTAAAGAAACTCCCCAGAGCAGCTTGAACTCATCATATCACACGTATTTGATCTCCACGTTTATTTGATCCTTGATCTGCATCTGAAGGCAGATTTTAGTGACTCTACTGAAGGGAGATTACTTCATGTCCTTGAGCTACTTGGAAGAGAACACCAGGTCTCTTGTTGTTCTCCATAGCCTTATTAATGTGAAGTTTGTGAAGGTCCTAGGACCAACAGAATAGGAAAAGGAGGAAGTGTTTTCTCTCCTGCTGCTGCTTCTGTGGGGCAAAAAGGAAGGTGTTGGGAAGGGAGCCTGAGCTGATCTCACTGTAACTGCAAGGTAGACTTTTGGCCCATATTTACTGATTCTTCCACACATCATCTTCAGTTGCTTTATAATTGCACAACTATTACTGGAAGTAAGATAGTAAGGTAGAACTAGGTTTTAGAACTGCATCCTTTACTTATGTGAATGCCCCAGCCTCACAAAAATGCATTTTCTGAAGCTGTATTCTTGTTCTGTAACATGCCACCGGAATCTTAGCATTCTGACTGTAAGATTTTCCCCCATTCTTTAGTGAACAGGTACATAGTTCAGGGAGCTGGAAGGACTATTCTCCTTGTTTGGTGATAAAGGGCCGTGCAATAGCTGAAATAGCTGTAGAGGAGGACTCTGCCCCTGCTCGTATTGATAAGGCATGATTTCATCAGCATTGCTGCAAGGTGTCTGTCCAGCTGCATCCCCTTATAAAGCTGCAACCCCAGTTGTGATATGCCTGAAAAGACAGGATGACTTTCTTTTCGTGTTTATGAATCCTTCCCTCACGGGCAGCGGCAGCAGCAGCCTTGAGCATTTTTCTCTAAAGGAAAAAAAAAAAATTCCTTCTCATGTTTTTTTAGTCACAGAAGTGAAACATAAACATGAACTCTGATTTTATGAAAAATAAATCCCTTAAAAATTATTTTCATCTCATCATGAGGGACATGACTGTCCCCTGCTCAAGGCTTTGCAGAGTAACCACTGCTGGTAAAAAAACAACCAAACAAATAAAAACCCAAGCAACTTTTAAATGTGTAGAAGCCACAATCACATTCTTTTTTCTGAGTTCTTGGTTTTTTTTGCTAAAGTAAACCAGATCCTTAATGACATCTTTTTATCCTTGAGCTCATATACTCAGTTATCTACATGTCTAATAAAGATGGTAATATTTCACATTTATATGTAGGATATTCCTAATGACTGCTGTGTCCTTTGTTGTGTTCCATGTATCATGATATGCATTATTTCTTTTCCAGGTGGTACTACAGTGCTGAATACAGAAAAGCCAACAGTAATAGACAATACATTCCTCAAAATAGTGAAGATGTGTTTTACTTGTTGCAAGTCTTTATTTTCAATATGCTTCTGAAGCAGCACTTTGAGAACAGAAGGAAATATAAATGCACAATGACATAATTTGGTGGTATTTTTTAATTAACACCATTGGTCTTGCTGATGAATGTGGGTTTGTCTCTACCTCACGCTGTTTAAACTTCTTGTTATCTCTGCTTGGAAATCTCTTACCCATTTCTGACTCAAAAGTCCTTGTAATTTAAAGGTACATCTTGACATGTGGACTGATATTTCTGTATTAGATCTTCTCATGGCTGTACTTTTAGGTAATCTTATTCAGCAGCTATTTTAATATGGTTTTGTGAGAACTAGAGTCTGGAAAAGAGAAAGCCATGCTTTCACTTTTTCATCTAGAAAACAGAAGTATTAAATACTGGGTAAGAAAGTGTCTGATAATGAAGCTTGAACCAAGCATGCAGATTTGCAGCAATAAGAGTTCATAACTGACAAAATTAAACTTAACAGATTTTTTTTAATTAATTTCCTTGCTTTTCTAAATGCAGTGTATTCAACCAAGCTATTTTTAGCTTCTTTTTTAGTATTCTGCATTTATCTTTTCTCTAACTCTAATAGCTATCATTATGTATCATATCAACTTGCAGTATTTGGTGTTAGTAAACAAACAGTATCCTGCATAAAGTTAACTTTAGAAATAAGGAAAAAGTACTTGTGGTCAAATACATAACAGATCATTTATGCCAAATGATCTGACAGTTTTCGGAAGCAAGCCATATCTTTTATGCCTTTGAGAAATACATAGTGTTACTAGAAAAATAATATTTTCTTTCTGCAAAGGAATATGATTATAAGTGAAATAGGTACATATTTACTAATTATTGAAAATTTATTTATATAGTGCTTTGAAAAATGAGACAGAATAAGCTTAGTATATTTCAAGTTAAACATCACAGAGATATTGAAGGTTTTTCCATCTTTTGCCTCAAAACTTTGCCCCTCTGGGGGCTGAAACCACTTGGGTATATTTTCATAACACAAAACTGTTGAATAAATTCCTTTAAAGTTTCTCTAGTGTTTCATCTTGGTCAGAAAAGGAAAAATCCCTAAATGTAGCAATTATTTAAATCATTAAATATGCACTTAAATACTACTTAAATGGAATAAACTCCTAGTTAGATGGAATAAATATTAAACAAACTCAGATTTAGATGGAATCAACTCTGGTTTTACTAGTATTTATTATTTAATTAAGTTTACGTGCACCTTTTTACTAGTATTTATTATTTAATTCTTTTTCCCCCGCGTGTTTTTATTATTATTTATGCTTAAATAATTTCTACCTGTGTGTTTTTAATTATTATTCACATGTAAATTAATTTTACACGTGTGCTTTTACTGGTATTTATTATTTAATTATTTACCCCCCCGCGTGTTTTTATTATTATTTATGCTCTTCGAGCCAAGACAAAGGAAAAGTGTCCTGTATTTTTCTGCTATTAAAAGGGCTCCTATCAGTCTGTTTTGGCTTTTCTCTGCCTAAATAAAAGCTTTCATTATGCTATATAAACATAGAACAGTTTCAGTGGGAGGACTTGAGACCTCAAGTATCATGGGACAGCACTGAATAAATGTGAACCAGTGCCCTTAGGTAGCTGTTCTTGAGTAAGAAGCTGTTTAACATAATATTTGGGTGGGGTTTTTTTCTTTTTTTGTGTTTTTTTGAAATACATTGTTTTCTGTGTAAAGGATAACTTAGGGATGAAGAATCTCCACATCCCTGAGTAGATGGGTTCTGTGATTCATTGCCCTTCCTGTTGGAAATGTGCTCTTCTTTTTCTGTCTTGAAGTTTTTTCCCTCAGCCACTTACCACACACAGTGCAGAGTGGCAGAGCAGAGAGATCATTCTCCATTGCAGTT
Source organism: Actenoides hombroni (assembly GCA_024336885.1). Classification (NCBI taxonomy): domain Eukaryota; kingdom Metazoa; phylum Chordata; class Aves; order Coraciiformes; family Alcedinidae; genus Actenoides; species Actenoides hombroni. Next base: position 12,948 of record WUAM01005471.1, read on the forward strand.
CTGCCCTTTCTTGAGTTCTGCTTTAAACTTTCCTTTTCCAGGGTCACTCTTTAAGCCTACTGATCTCCTGTGTATTCCTATTGCCAGAGCCTACCAGTTAAACCCACCTTGTTGGCTATGCATACCAAAAACTCCTGTTAAAACCAGTGGATAGTGAAGGAGAGATGACTTGTTGTTGTGGTTGTGTGTGGGTTGGGTTTTTTTTTTCTTTGTTTGGTTTGCGTTTTTTTGTTGTTGTTAAATGAGGAAAATGTTACTTCTCTGAATCAAAGTTATTACTGATCTTAATAGGGGTCTGGACACACACACAAAAAAAACCCAACCAAACAAACCAAAAAACAACCAACCTCTTCTCACCTTTCCCACCTATAAAGTCAGTAGGAGCTCTGGGAATGAACTGCTCCCTCCTGGATCTCCCTTGGGACAAGCAGTCCCACTGCAGCCCCGCTGTGCCTCAAACCAGTTGGGCCATGCCCTCAGCGCTGGGTACAGCCAGCAGCTCATTGCACTCACGGCGGGTCTGTCTATCTATTTGTTCACGTTTCCTTTGAAAAAATTTTTCAAGACTTCTGGCCATTCCTTCTCAATGTTCTGAAATTCAGCATATTTTTTCTGATCTACTTCTATTTTTTTTAAGGCCTAACCCTATCCCCTACCATGCTCAACCCCCTTCTGCTTGGCATCCTTGCTAAATATAGTACGGATATTATTCATATTATCATCCAGACCATTAATTAATATATTTAGTAATATAAAGCCCAGAATAAGCACCTTATATTTGCAACTGCTCAAACTTTAAAGGACAATTTGGTACTAAAATGGATTAGTCCACCATCATTTTTATGTCTTTCACTATGCTACTTATTTGAAAATATATACATTGATTGCTGTCATTAAATAATTGTTTTGCCCCACAAAATGCAGTGCTTTGCATATTTGCTGATGTTTCCCCAAAAGCACTGGGGGAATGAATCATTACTGAAACAATTTACTTTCAGTTAGTGCATGAATGCCTTCCGAAATGACTCGCAATGTCAGTAGGTACAAACATATAAACTCAGTTCCCCATAAAGGTTTCAGGTCCCTACTGAAAGTCAGTAAGCACACCTCCTTTTAAATTATATTAAGTCGGAAGTCTGCTAGGGAGGAGTTTTCTCTCTTGCTGTCTCAGAGTTCCTCTCCTGATACAGTCAGAGTCTGGCCAAGCTTTTCTTGCTCATGTGAAATCAGTTTCCTCTTTCAAGTGCAGTCTCTTGGGGAAGTGGGGCTTTTTCCTTGCTCTGTAAACTGGATACAACTGGATTGATTGATTTATTGATTGGGTGATGGATTTCAAAACTCCTATAAAAACCAAAAGAAAACATTCTGGTAGAAGTCTAAAATTTAAGTTAGCCATCTAGTGATTGTATTAGGGGAAGAATTAATGTAGTCCATAACTTTTCAGAGATTTGATAGGAAAATATATACATTTTTTCTGGTCAGTAGTATGACTTCTTTCCCCCTATTTTGATCCAGCTAATAAGAGGAGACTAAATCCTAATGTTAAAGCCACTTGTAATCATATAAAACATTTTATTTTTCTGTTTGCATCTAATACTTAAGCTTAGGAATCAAAATATTGTCTTTTATCTATAGAATATCTATGTCATAGTCACTGACAGAGGGTCACTTTACAGCTTAGGTGAAATCTTGATAAATTCATTATTTATAGAGATGAAAAAACTGTTAACTTACTCTGGACCATTGTTGTGTCTGCTGGAGGTTTTACATCTTCATCTTGTGATTTTGCTTGGTAGCACACGTTAACTTGCTGTGTTTGCATACCCTATACCTGTTGAAAAAAAAATATAGATAACCTTACTTTTAAAATTCTCTAAAATGTGATTTGGAAACTTTTCCCTCTAGGTTATCTTGTTCTTGATCATGTTAATTATGCGCAGACGAGTAGCTCTCACCATTGCCTTGTTTCACGTGGCTGGCAAGGTCTTCATTCACTTGTGTAAATTTAATCCCAGGGGACTCAATGAAATGACTTACATAGTGGAATTGTAACTCACTGCTACAGCCTTCAAGAACGTCTTTCAAATTTTACGTGGGTGTCAAAAGTAATGGTGCGTTTTGAGTGAGATGATTCTTAGCAACTGTAATTCAGACTTAAAAACAAAATTCCCTAAAAATAAACACAGCTTTTTGACTTGGAGACTAAACTGACAGCATTACTGTTAAATCTATTTGGCCACTTATTTTTTTTTTTTTTTACAGCTACCAGCTGTGTGTAGATCTGTGGAAGTAGAGATACGGGTAAGAGTTTCAGGGAATAGCATGCAAATGACTGAAATTCTGTGTCTTTACACCATTGTAAGACCAGCAGGTGGAACTGGTGAAAATCAGGCTAGCAAAAGCAAGGTATCTTTTTACAGCTTCCCTGCAAATAGGTAATTTAACATGAGTAAAACTTAAGATGCAACATTGAAACTTGGACACTTCTGGCATACAGGTTTGCACAGTTGCTTTATGCAGTGTGTGTGGAAATGCTTTGTAAATACTTTGCCTTCAGCACACTAGCAAATACATAATGGCAACAATGAAGTGTGATTACAGTGTTATGGTTGGTGCATGTTAACAAATGGGAGTCAAAGCATAACATAATTTCTTACTGTAACATCCTTTCATGGTCTGGCTCCCCACAAACACTTTCCCTCTGTGGATTTTTGTAAATCTGCAGTGTTTAATGGGATGCTTGTGCACAAAAAAAGCACATTTTTTTCCAGTAAAAGGTTATTAGTTCAGCAAACAAAACTCATTTTGCCATTTTTCCCAGACCACCAACAGATGTTAAAATTACCATTAATCCCCCATTCTCTCAGCACCCAACATTTCTCTGCAGTACAAATCCTTTTGTGCAGTTTTCATATTGTTTGAAATGGGAAATATCCTGCAATTGAAACACCTTTTTCAATTAAAATAGGGACTATCATTTTGCTGGGCTTTTAATTGACAGCAGGATCAGGACAAAGGTGCTGTTGTGATCTGCTCTTGGTGCCTGGGAATATGGAACATTTACATTTCTGTCTAATATTAAGTCCTCAGAAAATTGGACGTGTTAATATGAAAGTGAACTCCCAGTATGTTTTAACTCAGTTGGCCCAGGGTACTGGTCTCATTAAAAGACCATCCTGTAGCAAGAAAGATGAAGATGGAAAAGGGAAAGCTTTGTGGAAAGGTGGGCATAGGTTTGGCCAAGATGAGTCCTGCCAACCCAAACAACCCCTGTACATGTGCATGTGGGGGTGGTGGACTAAAACAAATGGGGTTTTTGGAGAAAGAAGGGTTTTCCAGAAGACATAATCAAGACTTGGGTGAAGATGTTACTGTCCTCTCTGTGTTTCCTTCAACCTAAAGAGGTTGGGGTGCCAGTGACAGGAAAAGGGGCAATGGGCACAAACTGGAATCCATGAGGTTCCATCTGCATATGCATGTGTCAAGAATAAACAGGTCTCTGTAGCATTTTGTAGGCTTGCACCTTCTTTTCAGGTGTTCCTTGAGGAAGTGTACAGTTGAAGGTAACATTTGCTGTCAGCCAAATCTCTGGAACATCTGGAAGGGATAGAGAAATAAGAACCTACGCAGTCCCAGACAAACTATTAGACATAGAGAAGATCTCAAACTGCATCCCTTGGAGGTACACTGTATGTTTTGTGAGGGTTCACCTTGAGAAAAAAAAAACAAAGCAACAAAAAAATCCCCAAAACCAAACCACACCAACCAAACAAGCAACAAAACCAAACAAACTTGGAAACCAACAGGAAAGAATCAAACATTACTTTTTAAGTATTATGGGGCAGGAAATGTAAGCAAAATTATTGTTAACAAGATGTGGATTGCAGACTGCAATGCTTGTAAATTACTCTGGTGATACCATACCGGGAAACAAAATGAGCCTGTGTATCTCCGTGGTCCTGAAGATGGAAAATCATTCCCAGGATATAGAAATTACTGCAGGGTTTACACTGCAATGAGCAAAGACAGAAAGACAATGTTTCCAGGCTCAGCAGCTGAGCTGAGCTCCCTGCAGGATGCAGAAGGGAAAAGAGATGATCAGCCTCAGCTGCAACCATCACGTTTCTGCCAGATCTGGTAAAATTGAAGTTCCTTGGACTTGTCCTTTATGTATCACAACCAATTGTATGTCATTGATTATATTAGAAATTCTAGTTGACAGCCCTTTGATAGTAGTCAGAGGGCTTAAGACCCCTTCTGATTTACACACAGACAGCAAAACTATAATTAGAAGTTAGTTTTCCAAAAATTGTTCATTTGGCTCAGAAGGCCAAGACCCCTTTTGACAACTAGTATCTACAAAACTGAGTGTAGAGCTGGGCTTTCTCAGCCAAATCTTCTACTTACCTGAATGCAACTCAGAGGCACACTAAGCACAGAGCTACAGCCATGAAGAATGAGGAAAAAAAGAAAAGAAGAAAAATAAAATGTGTTGTAGTAACTGAGGAATCTTAACCTATTTTTTAAAAAAATCTTCCATTTGTAACAGCTCTCTCAACCTCTCCTCATAAGGGAGATGTTCCACTCCCTTAACCTATAGGTAATATTTTTGTCAAAGTTTTGTCAAAAGTAAGATTCCTCATGATGAAATACATCTCAACAGAAGAAATATAGGACAGTGTCTCTAAATGATTAAGGATTTCAATTATTTTCTTACCTTTCTCAAAAACTTCTTCTGCTGTGTTACCCCACACAGTGATATCAATGTATTGCAGGTGTCCTGGAGCGCCACCTTTCTCCAGTGCAGTATGGATCAGTCCATGGTAAATGGTAGGACTATGTTTCCACCCCTGGGGCAGTCAATTCCAGGTGTATTCGACACCTTTCCAGGTAAAAGCAAACTGAGGCCTACACTCTGGTGCTATAGGACTAGAGAAGTGAAGCTGTCACAGTCTCCAGCACCTTGTTAGAGCTCTGTACAACAGAAGCAGAACAGATTGTGGTATGTGAAGAACTGGGGGTGTGGGAAGAAGGCAAAATTAGTTTAATTGTGTGTGTCAAAAGAATCTACTTGAAAAAAGTAACATATAATTTCACTTTGTTTTAGACAACTATAAGTCTAAATTTTTTACATACCACAAAGAACACAGGACCCTACTCTTGAGCTGTTCTTCAGCAAACTGAGGTCCAAAAAAATAAATTAAAAAAACCCCAACCAAACAAGTAAAATATCAGCCAAATTAGAGCTGTGCTGAGTTAATGAAGAATGTTGAGGCTTTCTGCCTATCCCAGAGTATATTGTTCCTTCTCCATTTCAAGTATTGCTAATATCTGCCTGAGAAAAAGTGTTTGAGGAGTTTCCAGCAAGTAGAATCCTTTAACTGTGAGCTAGTCTGTTAAAGGTGTTGATTTCTGAAATCCTTCTGTGTATTAAGGTAAAAGTAAGAACTTGTGGATACCACATCCCTGGAAACATTCAAGGCCGGGCTGGATGGGGCTTTGAGCAACCCGGTCTAGTGTGAGGTTTCTCTACCCATAGTTTTGGGTTTGGAAGTAGATGACCTTTAAGGTCCCTTCCAACCCAAACTATTCTATGAATCTGTGATTCTATGATTCTGTGATTTTATGATTCTATGTTTCTATGATTCCATGACTGATATTTTTACATCTAATGCTGCTGGGGGTGCAGCCCAGGGTGCCAGTGGCTGCTGGTGCCAGTGCATGGAGCTCAGCTCCAGCTCCTTTCTCCCCTGGGCTGCTCCGATCCCTTCACCCCCAGCCTGGGCTGGTACCAGGGGTGCCCCAACCCAGGGCCAGGACCTTGCACAGATCAAGTCCAACCACAAGTCTCCCCTGCAGCCGTGATGCTCCTGCTCCCATCAACACCCTTCCAGCAGCAAAGAGGTGGCAGCTGAAGAATTAATCTTAGAATATAACATTTATAATGTAACTCATATTGAAATTTGCCCTGAAAGTGGATAGTGTTTCAATTGTTATGATCAAAAAGGGAGAATGCAAGAATCCAGAGCAATTTATTTAATTTCATGCAATGCTTGTCTTTTCGTTCTTGCTTTGGATCAAAAAATATCATGGCACATGTGGAAGTGAGAACATGTATCTGACCTCCAATGATCCATAGACTTTACAGAGAAGTAGCCCCTTTAACAGCTCCACATTGAATTTTCTCTCCCTTCAAAGGCATGAAAGACATTTTGCCTCAGCAATAAACAAGCTTTTTAGATCACTCAAGGGAAAACAAATCCCTGCAACAAGCTGAGTGTACAATTAGCTGTGGCATCCAGCCCCAGATAGCTAAAATCAGTGACTGCCTGTGGAACAGGTACCCAGAGGGAAGGTTTTGTCATCCAGCCCTCCCCTGCGGTTTCTTTATTCCCATCACCTTCCTTAAGGGGTGGGGGGGGGGGGGGGACAAACTGGGAGGGAATCCCCCCCAAACTGGGAAGCCACACTAGGAGAACACCCTCAAACTGGGACAGGGACCCCTCCCAAACTGGGATGGGAGCCTCAAACTGGGATGCTCCCCAGCAGGTCTCCCCCTATTCTGACACACACACACACCCCCCCAAAACACGGGAATCCAAACTGGGAAGGGCCCCCCCACCTCCCCCCTCTAAACCGGGACTGCTGGCCCCTGGATTATAAATAGGGTTTAAAAATTGACTCTTGGGAATAGATGCTTTTACTGACATAATCCCCCTTGCAGTGCACAACATGGTTCCAGTCCTTTGGCCTAAGAATGATGATTTATTTGTTTCTACCATAACCACTAATGAAATTTGAGAAAAAGAGGATAATTCTCACAGGTAACTGGAGAAAGAGACTAGTTTGAATCCCTTTTCCTGATTATTGTGCCTGAACTTCACAGCAAATTATTTTTGGGTCCCCAGTGAAGCTGGGTGTTTGTGGTGGGGACTAGAGGGGGTCCCATCCGCTCTGTCGTGGTCTTGGGCTTGTCCTGGTCCGTCCTCCAGCGCTGCCAGGACGTGGAGCAGCCAGCCTGGCTCCTCGGGTCTGTATCTGTGAGCTGGCAACAGCAGGAGTCTGGCAGATGCCATCTGGGGTGGGAGAGGCTCATCCGGGCAGCCGGAGAGTGGCTGGGATCTCAGGACTGGGGCAGCTGCCATGACACTTGAATTGTGTGTGGGAGACATGTGAGGGTAGCTGGCAGTTACAACATCCACCTGTCTCATTTTCTTTTCTACATACATTAAAAACACGAGTCAAATGTTGAGATACAGAAGCACTGAAGCTAATCACACAACCTTCATTCAGCCTTCATGTGTAAAAGCACTATACTACAGCCCTTAGTTACAAGGTCATATGAACTTTTGTCCCATTAATCCGACTTGGTAGACAGGTCATTATGAAACAAGCCACCTCTTCGGGCAAACCACCCCCATTCCTCCCAAAACAGCAGCATTTTAGTGCCACTCTGCAGCAGTTTAGTGAGGTACAAACCTGCAGCAGCTTTCCATTAATAAGTTTATTTAAACAGGATTTATCAAAATAAAATAATTTAAAAAATAAATGCTGTATTTTATAAATAGTCAGTGCAAACACTGGGCTGCAAGGATGGCTTTTAAGACTGAAAAAACCCAAACTGCTCTCCGAGTAGTTCTTCATTATGATTTTATTCTGTGTTAATTTGTAAAGATTTTGTCATCTTTATGCTTTTGCCATGAGTGCTTTAATTAACAGAATGGGAAGGCCTAAGTATATTAACGATACAATTTTCAACCACCCTGAAAACAGTAACATGAAAGTAGCATATTTTCATTAAATGCTGCAATGTACAAATTAATCGTATTCTTTAGGGTCCTGGCCTTGTAGCTGCAATGTGGGGAGTCCTTGTATTTATCCCCCAACCCCCATCAGCACGGCACGCAGGGGGGAGAATAAGACACAAATCAAAAAGCCATGGCTTATGATAAATAAGATGTTATTCTCTACTTCCCATCCGCAGGCGATGTCAGGCTGAGTCCAGGAAGCAGGGCTCCAGAACACACAGCAGCTGCTTGGAGGACAAAGCCGAATGCCCGGCCATCCTCGTCCTGCCCTCTCCCTTTCGAGTTGAGCTGCCGTTGCATGGTAGGGGATATCACGGCTGCTTAACCAGCCCGTGGGGGATTTTTCTTGGTGGTGCCTGGGGCAGTGAGATTCAGGGTGGCAGCTGTGCTGGCTCATTGCCCACCCAACCCTCTCCTGTGACGCTCAGGGATAGGCTGCTGCAACCCCAGCCTGCTGGCACAGCTCCCGGTCGGTCCCCATGGGAGTGGGCTGTGGGCTCAGGATGGGAAGAGGATCCTTCCTCTGCCTGGTGCCAAATCCCTACCTGTGCCTGCTGGTAAAATGATCTACAATATTTTTTGTTCTACTACATCAAGATCTTAATTACATTAGTTTGGCAATCTCATGAACAGTTTAGTTGTATCATAACTTATGCCATAGTCTTTTTTAATTAGTGTTTTCTACAACAAGCCCAGGGTCTTAGATGAAAGACCAAAGAGAGATGGTTTAGAAGATCAACTAACCCTTTCCGTTAATTCCCTTCAAGACCAGAATTTCCAGCAAAATCAGTGCAACCACCAGGGCGGGACCTCAAAAGATCATTGAGTCCAACCCCCCCCGCCAGAGCAGGTCACACAGGAACAGATCCAGGTGGGGTTTGAAAGTCTCCAGAGGAGACTCCACAACCTCTCTGGGCAGCCTGTCCCAGTTCTGTCACCCTCACCATGGAAAACTTTCTCCTTATATTTCCATGGACCCTCCTGTATTCCAGTTTGCACCCATTGCTCCTTGTCCTGTCATTGGATGTCACTGAGCAGAGCCTGGCTCCAAGTAAATCTTCCAAACATCTTTCACTCCAGCCATCCATTTTCTGTACCTTCCTCGTAATATCAGGCCATGCTTTGGTCACAAAATGGACCTTTAGAAGACCTTGTGGTACAGGATCTTCAGGATTCATACCCAAGTTTTTCCTCATTTGGTCTCTCAGCTGTTGTAAAAATGCTGAGGGTGTCTCATCTTTCTCCTGCTCAGTCACAAAATCTTTAGTAAGGATCTGAGACTTAGGAGCAGCCTCCTGCAGATAGCTTTTAAAATTTGGATTTATCAAATTTCCCTTTTCCATATGAAAAAAGGAAAATGGTACTGATAAGAACAAATGTTCTCTTTCAAAATAATGTATCAATCTATATAGATTACATTATGTAGGTTAGAATATATTTGGAATTTAAGACAAGACATTTTGGAATTATCAATAAATATACTGTTAGGAAAATATTCAAGGAGATCACGTCATTTTTGGTACCCTTCTTTCTTAACTGCGAATGCTCTGGACATCTCAAAACCAAAAGCGCAGCATTACAACAGGAGAAGCCTACATACATAACCAGTAGGCAACTAGTACTTTCTTGACTTAGAAAATGAAATAGAGCACTTGACTGGCTTCATGACCTCGTGGCCCAGTGCCTCTCAGTAAAGATTATTATCAACTGCCTGTTGATATATAGTGGCTAGTGAGCATTTCATGAGCCTCCCAGCAAACAAAAAATGGCTTGTCCCGACTTTTCTCTCTCTCTCCAGCCTCTACTCCTTCTGCATTTAATCCTAGGGATCATAATTCTATTTCCATAGATAAAGGCATTATTCTTCAACGTCTGAGAGACTGACATGGGTAACAAAATGATGCCAGAGCAAAAGGGCAAATTTAAACTAGATTTAATGCATTCAGAAGCCTAGGTAAAGAAACATTACAGCAAAGAGACCCTCATAACAAAGACTCATCCTGTCAAGTAGCATCCATAATCAAAATAAAGTAGAAATGGCAATTTAATAGTAAAACTTCATTCTAAGGCAAGAGCCTGATGACCTGTGTGTCTTTATTTTGTCCAGCCATTCACCGAGGCAGTGATGTGGAAGTGGCCATGAGATGCTGCTGAACAGAGGCAAGGGAACCTCACATCCCTTTGTGTTGCTTTGCAGCGATGGAGGCTGAACACAGAATAATTTCCTATCATCCCCTGTGCACCCCAGGTATGTTGCTCTGGCTTCAGTTGCTCTGGTTGGAGAAAAGATTTGTGCAAGTTAACAGAAAGTTAGGAAAAGGGAACTGAACGACTGTCAGGGCTGTTTCTGTAAAGAGAAGCAGAAGATCACAAAGGTGGAAGGTCTTCTAGCATCCAGTCCTTGCCAAATGTAGAATAGAAAACCAAATGCTTGAAACATTCATTGCAGATGGAAAAGCTGCAATGATAGCAGCAGATACGAAGCTTTTTCCTGATGAGTGCCATAACTGTCTGCTTTATAACAAATACCGTAACTGTAATGTCACAAAAGCCTACACTAGCTACCATCAACTAACAAATACTGTAAAAGTGATGCCACAAAGCCTGAAACAGGCCTGATCACCTACCTCCTGCTGGAATTGTGATGTCTCAAAGACCTGCATCAGCTGTCATCAGTCACCTCCTGATGAAACTTATCTGTCAGAAATGCCTGCACCTGCCGTGATCACCTAACAAACACTGTGACCGTTATGTCACCAAAGCCGGGGCAGGCCGGGGCGGGGCGAAGCCACGCCCCCGAAACAAGCCACGCCCATCATCAAACCCAAACCACGCCCCCATCGGCACAAGCCACACCCCTCTTCGCTCCAGACCACGCCCCCACCCAAGACACGTCCGTCTCCACGCCAAGCCACGCCCACCCGCTCTAAAACCCCCCCCCGTGCTCGCAACCACGCCCACCCCCCCACCACACCACGCCCCCCCCCGCCGCCGACCTCCCGCCCCCCCCTGGTAACTCTTCCACACTGCTTAGGTGAAACGTGGAGGAAGGGCAGGCTGGGAATCCTTCCTGAGGATTTGACTGCTTTACAACGTAGTCATCAAATTTATGTTTTCATTACTGACTGATGGTAATTGCCTCAGTGGGATGCTCAATAGTTGGGGTATCTTACCCTAATTTATCACCCTTCACTAACATATTGCACTCCTGCACCACTCGCATTGAAGAGAAAATCAACATCTTGCAAGACCTGTTTTTCAGGTAAATAGTTCACTCTGAAGACCTTTTGATAGTGAACAAAAGTAAAAAAAGCCTATTTAATTTCTGCAAATCATTATTACAGACCACTTTTATCTGGTTCTACACTTCACACAAGGAGAAAATAAGCTCCTAGGAAAACTTACTGCAGTCTTCTCAGTGACAGTGATGGGCAAGGGAAAGTGGAGGTTTTTCCCTGACTATATTTGAATTTTGCAAGTAGCATGGGCCCCGTGTTTGTGCATGGCCATTGAGAGCTACATCTTGTTCAAAAAGGCAGAGAGAAAAAGGCAGAGAGGTGTTACCAGAAGAGTGAAATGTGAGATTTGATTTTCTGAGCAAACCTTCTCCATCACGTGTTTCAAAACAGAATTTCGTACTGAAGTTCTTGCAAAGTTCAAAGATTTAAATGTTGATCCGGATTATTCAAACAAAACAACTAAACCCATCTCCTACTTCTCCCTCTGCCTGTTTTTCTGCCCAGGACAAGCAATGAAGAACCAACTGGGACCAGATGTGAGCACGGAGAAGTGTGGCCCAGATGTGAGCACAGAGAAATGTTCTCCCTTCAGGGGCTGGGGGAAGTCACCTTTGAAAAGCAGGAATATTCTTTATAATCCAAGCACCTGAGCTCTTGTAGCTCCCACTGTCCCTTATTGCTTCTGGAGGTCAGTGTGTTCCACAGGTTTTTGGTTTGGTTGGTTTTTTTTTTTTGCTTGCTAAAAACCAAA
>WUAM01005507.1:0-24745 GCA_024336885.1 Actenoides hombroni
TCAACAGGCCCATAAGCTGACTGAAAATTAGGAATGTGTTTTAAGTACCTTGCTAAATCAGACTTCACTGAGTGACACTGCCTCTAAGGGATAAAGCAATAAAAAAAATCCAGATGTTGACACTGAGGAAGCCTTCTTCATGCTGGGTGGCCAAGGCTGCATTTTCAAAGCAGGGAGATGGAAGCTATAATTGAGGCTTCCCATGTGAGTTCAAATCAGGGCCTTACACAAAACCTGTTAGAAGCGTCTGTTAAGCATCGACCAGAATTTAGGTTCAAAATCACCCTCACAGTGTGAGGTGTAAGCATAATGAAAGCCCCTCTCAAATGTTGGTTTCCAGCTCTCCTCTACTTACACTGCTGTAGCTGCCACTGCCTGCACACACGGGCGCCACCCCCAGCAGGCCACTGGCCTCCTTTGTCCTCCCCATTCCTGGGCCAATACTCCATGTGCTACCCCCTCCTCTGACTTCCCAGGAAGATAGAACGGCTGGTACACACTTGCTTCTTTAAAGAAGTTACTGAAAATACAGTGCCTTATTTTTTCCTAGCAGCAAATGTAACAAGTTTCCCTCATGACACAGTCCTGATTCATTTCCCTACAGCTGCACTGTTTAGCATTGCTTATACTGTACATTGTTCTGAGACACTGTTCTTACCTCACAGTACAATGGCCTGTTATAATCACACAATGAGGCCTCTTTTATTCATTTACAATTCAAGCACTGTGCACCTATTTCTTAACTATCTTTCTGCTGGACTTCAAGTACATATTAAAAAGGAGAATGCAGAATTCTGAACATGTGATTTTAGTCTAAAAATCTGAGTCTAAATATTTCATAAAATCCAGATTTTGTGGGAGGAAAAAGGGAGGAAGCAAAAGGTGGAATATAGACTAAAGGAGTGCTATTATTTATAGAGACAAAACAAGGATTAAGTGAAAACATATGCACTTGAAGGTATCCATGAAGTATTGTACCAGTTTCACATCTTCAAATGATGGCTTTAAAAGAAGCAAAAGGTGGAGAGAAGTCAAAGCCTTCCCGCCCTGCTGAGATGGCAGCAGCCTGTGCCCAGCAGTGCCTGAGGGGGCCTGGCAGTGAGGGGCACAAGCTGGAGTGCAGGGACATTCACCTGCCAGCAAAAGCTTCCTTGGGCACAGCAACTCACTGGCCCTGGGCCCACCGTTGTCACCCCAAAGGGCTCAGGAGAGGTGAGGTGATATTTTTTCAGAATGCACTTATCCCAATGTTTGCTGCAGAAGAAAGCACTATATACGCAAAACCTTGTCTGTCTTTTCCATCTACTATCATGTTTGTCTAATGAAATTAGATCTCTATATCACAGGTCTTGGAGTAGGTAGAGGATGAAGGCTGGGGCAGGCCTTTGTGACATCAAAGTTACAATACTCGGTAGGTGATCACGGCTAGTGCCTTAATTTGTGGCATCACAATTACAGTATCCGTTAGTTGTCCTTGTTTATAGTCTCTTCACTGCAAGCAGCTTTTAGTTATAAACATGACCCATCAGGCAATGTTACAACAGGTCTTTGCTACCTGCAGACAGGATCATGAACGAATGTTAACCTTATCTGCAGAGAAAGATGCAATAGGTTGAATTACATAGGTTTAAAAACTGGTTTAATGAAGAATTACGACGACAGTGGGTATTATTAACCTGGTTTCATCTTAGTTCAGTTTACACCAGTTTATGACTTTTTGCCTGCGGTCTAAAAGGCTGTCAGGGCGACCTTTGCCCCACACGAAGAAGCCCCCCCCCCCCCGCCCCCCCCCCCCCCCGCCCCCCCCGGTGTTGTGTCCTCAGAGCTATGCCAGGCTCGTGTCTGCACCCCAAACTTCCACCCTTGCAGGAGCTGGGACCAGCGCCCATTTTCCATCCCTTCTGCTTCAACCCCTCCAGGGACTGGAAATCCCCATCGTGACGCCCGGTCCACATCACTCTGGGGCACAGCCCCCCCTCCCCCCAGATCTCCCTCAGGGGATGGGGCACAGCCCCCCCCCTAGATTTCCCTCAGGGGATGGGGCACAGGCCCCCACCCAGATGTCCCTCAGGGGATGGGGCACAGGCCACCCTCCCCCCAGATCTCCCTCAGGGGATGGGGCACAGCCCCCCTCCCCCCAGATCTCCCTCAGGGGGTCGGGCACAGCCCGCCCCCCAGATCTCCCTCAGGGGGTCGGGCACAGCCTCGGCTGCTGCGGTGCCTTGTCCCTCTTCTGGGATGGGGTTTGTGGGTCTTCACCCGCACCCTTCACCCCTTCCCGCCTCCGTTGGGCGGCTCGTGGCGGGTCCCCGAGCCCTGGCAGCTGTGCGGCCGCCGGGAGCTGAGGGAGGAGAAGGGTGAGGGTGGTGCCTTGGTGTTTGCTGCGGTCAGGGCAGAGGCAGAGCGAGTGCTCGGTGGGAAGAGTGAGAGAGATGTGATCGGGGTCAGTTTATTTTTGGTTTTTCTCTTCCTTCAGTGATATTGGAGTCTGAAGTGGCCAGGCTGGAAGGCAGCCACTGTGCACAAGAGCATTTTTGGTACAGCTGAAGCTCTTTGGCATTCAGATATTTAGGCTGTGGTTAGATGCATTCATGTTCTGTCAGGGGCTAGTGCAGAAATGGAGAGAGGTATGTACAGTCAGGCTCTTGCCAGCTCTGCATATAGCTTTCATTATTTATCTGAATGTGACTGCAGAAATGCTTTTCTATGCATTAAAAGCACAGAAAAGTTTAAGAAATAGCCATGGTGTGTATGAGTTATATGACTATGTAACTTTAAATGTAAAATGTGTATTGCAAAACACGAATAAAAATATGTGCTGGAAACAGAATATATATGTGGTTTTTTTATTTAGTTGTGCAGACCTGATAAATACAAGATCTCAGGAGCAGGGGAGAATATACGAATCATAAAAAGTGAATTGGTAGTTCGATCAAGAGCTTAGGTACCACTGTGCAAACACCAAACCAAAGAGCAGAGCCCCAATGGGAAACAGCTTCACTACTGCTGCCAATTCATCACAGAGCAAAATATGAATGGCCAAAAGTCTTCCAGGGACAGGTTCTTACAGTGCATACAGATCTATTCAGAACCTGTGCTGGGGCTTCTTCACTTCCAGGAGACCTGGTTACCCAAAAGTTATTCGGTGATTAAAATGCAATATTCATAACATTCAAGAAATTTATTATTTCCTCCTGCAGTTTTTCAGGTCCTATTTATATATTTTTTATTATTATTATTTCCTAATGACCATTACCTTTCATTTTTACAACCTAGAGTTCATCCACCTCTCCAGCCTGTGGGGCACTACTTTTTGTATTTGTTCACTCTTTCTCCGTTTGCTGCGATTGTCTACTAATTCCATCCTTCCTCTCAAGCCTCCTTCTCCTTCCCTTCCCTCCTCCATTGCAGCCAGCCCATCTTTTTCTCTGGTCCATTCCCCAGATATGCTTGAACAGGGTCAGCTAGAGCAAGTTGTCCAGTGAGGTTTGAAGCTTCTCCCAGGATGGAGAAGCCACAACCTCTTTGGACAACCAGTCCTCAACCACTCTCACCACTGAAAAATTTTTTTCCTTTCATTCACAATTACATAGTCTACAGCCATGCCCCACATTTTTTTCTGTTACAGAGTTTAGCCCAGGTGGCATTAAAGCATCTGAATTACCTTTGGATCGCGAAATGCCTGGAGCAAATACCAGAGGAACATGCTGTAGACATTAGCAGAGGGGTCTTTGGCAGGAGCATGGGGCCAGAACACACACGAGGTAGTGCTGAGTCACAACAGCAAGAACAAAGGAAATTCCTGTGGCAAGACGCTGGGATCCCGAGGGGCTGAGAGAGAATTCAGCACCTGAACAGCCTGAGGTGCCCTCAGCCTAGAGCTGCACTGCTGTGTCATGAGGACAGCCGATAGAGCCAGAAAATCAATTAAATCAAACTGGGTCAGGTTATGATATGAACTTAAATCCATCTAAGTGCCAGTGTTGTGGAAGGTGTGTATTGAAGGGCTTTTGTCTGAAATGGGAGTACCAGAACAGTGCAAGCTGGGATGCAATAAAAGTGATAGAAGGATGAAAGTGGCAAGTATTTAAGGACCTAAGTTGTTCAAACCCTGGGTGTGTTTCAGACAGGCTCTTTGTGGTGAGAAAGGACATGCTTATGTTCCAACCTTTTTCACCATTATTTATTAATTAATACTTGGCACAATGTTGTCCACCCAGAGGCTAGCCTTCCTCTTTATTAAATATTGCAAAGACTGCAGTAAATTAATAAGTGCCAGTCTCAGTGTGTCACATGCACGTGACAGGTGTCAAGTAGAAGCTACTGTTTATGCAGAATTTGATAGCATGTCCCATAGCTGAGGAATTTCTATTGTCCATCTTCCACAGCTCTTTACCATAGACCCCCCTTTTTTCTGGGGAGGGGTGGTTTTGGTCGGGAAGGACCAGGGGGTTGAGAAAGGGCCACAGTACCTGCAAAGACAATTATAATTTGATTGTGTGTGTGTCTGGCCTCAGTTTCTTGTATGGCCCATTTATCTTTGTGGGAGGGAAGCTCAGCATAAAAGGAAGTAATGCCATGGGAATTTGTTGCTGTAGATTTTGACAGCCAGCAGGAATTTAGACAAGTCCTTCATGTAGCCAGGCAGAAATACTGGTTTGTGTTTATGATATGTAATGTTGTCATTAGGGTGCCCAAGACCTTTCTCCAGCCCAATTACCTCCTCACCAACATTCCCACGAATGGGGTAGCTCCAGGCTGAAAGAGAAAACCAAATGAAAGCTTAATAGGATTTGTCCCTTTGTTTGAACCCAAACTGCCAAGCAGCATTGCACTCTGGGGACCTCTGAACACTTCCATGTCACGTAGCCTTATTAGACTAGGGGGGATTTTGGGGGGTGCTCTGTTCCAGCTGGAACAACGTGCATCTGAGCTCCGCGGTTTCTCAACCAGGCAGAAGCCAGGTCCAAGAGGACTTAGGGCTTTCCTCTAAGCCATTACCCAAGTGTTAATATTACCACCCAGAAGCCCTTAGATCCGTGTTCTGCTGCTGGATGCTCGTTAGGCCTGAACCTTCTCTCTGTGGGGAAGCAATGGCTTCACACCAGCACACCAGCTGGCTGCCCCATTAACTTCAGCTTCCCCAAGTATTCATGGCTAATGATACTTTAAGTTGTGTGATGAGATCAAAGCCTTAGCAATTAAGTTGATGGCAAGAATATTCCTCGAGAAGAATCACTTATAAATCCTCACTCAAATAATTTTGCTCTTTCAGAAAGGCAGAATACTTTCAGTGGAAGAGACTGAAATCAGATCATGTGTTTCCTCAGAACGAGGAAAGCAGCTTAGAGAAAACCAGACCTAGTTTGGAGACTTTTCTAGGAGCTGTTGCTCGTAACACTGAGGGGAAGGTGACTTCAGCTGTGCTGTCCCCAGAGAAAAATCTTATGTGAGTAGGATTATGGAACTAAGAGATACACCTCTCGTCTGCTTTTGGTGAAACCACTGGAACTGAGAAAATTATGGTGTGCCCTGAAGTAGTTTTATTATTCTTGGCCTTTGTTTAGAAGGGAAGGGGAAAGCCAGTTGATTGAACTGCAAGGACAGTGACACTGAGCCTCTGAAGCTGTGTATGGTGTTCATTTTGATACTTGTGGGGGACTAACTCGTTAATGTTATAAATAACCCAATGAGTCAGATCTCCTATACTGAGAGTTAATCTTTGCTTTAACTTTGTAAAATTGAGGTTGCATTTATAATATTTTCACTTTGTTAAAATAAGCATCCTATATTAGCACTGCTCACATCATTATTCTCTGTAGAGAGAAATATTAAATGGTACCATTGACAGATTTTATTTTTTTATTGGAAAGACATATTATTCCTTAAAAATTTAATGAGGCCTCTTGGTAACTATTAGTGCAATTAATAAGGTAACTATTCTTGAAGCTGTCACACGATAAGTTTGGGAACATTTAAACAAGAATTGGCCATCCTTGAAGAAGAAACATCTTGGAAAACATAAAATCCATATGGACTTTGGGATTATATTGTTTTTATGCAATTTTGTACTGCTAACTAAACAATAATAAATGTTAACCTTAAAGATAGCTAGCCTCATTATATCCATGCTTTTTTTTAATGCTAAAAAGTCTCTATTCAACATTCCTATTTCACTGAGCCCTATTAATTAATTTTCAGAAGGCTTTCCGTCACTCGTCAAGCCTAGTGCTCTTCTAGAATCCCCCGATCAAATGGGTAAAAAAGAAAGATAAATCAGTAAAGAAAGCTTTGCATTGATCAGAAGCTACTCAGGAAAGAGATCTTCTAACAAGTCTATAATGAATAAGTAGATCATCAATGTACATTGGACGTGGGGAGAGGGGGGGGGGGGAGGGGGGGGGGGGCAGGGGGGGAGGAGGGATGGGGGGGGCGGGGGCAGGGGGGTAGGAAAGGGGGAAGACCTTCTCAGAAAGCGCTGTTTCCATTTTGACAAACCGCCAAATTCAGTTCCTTCGTGAGGTGCAAGCTGTGGGCAGCCTGGGGCCCCTCTTCCTCCCGACACCCGGCGCTGCCGAGCTGCCCCCCGCCATCCCCCCGGGGTCCCTCTCGCTGTTAAATATGCTATCTGAAGGGGGAAGCTGAAATGTTTCTGCTGTCATGACTACCTATATACAGGCATAGACAACTAGTAATAATAAGCTGGTGTTGTGTTAAAAGCCAGAAACACCCTGTTGCCCTTGCATTTTTATTGATGTTGGAGATGCAGTATGTGCTGCTTGGCTCTGCTATGTGGTCTCTCAAGACTTATGAAATATTTTATTTTACATTAACAACCTGAAGTTAAGCACGGCGAGGAATCTTGGCGTGGTCTTGGCGGGATGTTTGCGTGGCCTCGATGTGGCCTTGGCCAAGGGCTCGGTGGCTTCTTGTTCATCATCTTGGCCTGGCTTTGGTCGTGGCCTTGGCGTGGTCTTGGCGTGGCCTTGGTATGGCCTTGGCGTGGCCTTGGCCTGGCCTTGGCCAAGGGCTCGAGGGCTTCTTGGCCATCGTCTTGGGCTGGGTTTGGGCGTGGGATTGGTGTGGTTTTGGGATGGGGTTGGTGCCAGCTTCTCCAGCTGCCTCGTTCAGGGTGATCACTTTTCTGAGAGCAACACTAGGCACCTTGCTTGAATTTTGTGAAGATCTCT
Source organism: Actenoides hombroni (assembly GCA_024336885.1). Taxonomy (NCBI): domain Eukaryota; kingdom Metazoa; phylum Chordata; class Aves; order Coraciiformes; family Alcedinidae; genus Actenoides; species Actenoides hombroni. The sequence continues at coordinate 7,191 of WUAM01005507.1, forward strand.
TTTTTCCATCCTATGCCTGATGTGGTTTTTTTCCACCTCAGAAAACAACTTTTTGCTTCAGCAGAGTCTGAAACCCATTTCTCAATGAATCTTTCTCTTCCCCTGCTCTTTGTCTTGTCACAATAAACAATCAACAGCCCCACAGCACGATGGCATTAACGAAACACTGTTGGGTTTTGTGGGTTTATTTGTTTGTTTGTTTGTGGTTGTTTTTAGTTGCAGTTGTTTTGGGGTTTAAGTTTTGGGGGTTTTTTCCCCTTTTCTTTTTGACCTCAGTAGCTTGTAAAAGATTTCTTATTCTGAATTGGACAGGTTCTGGTGAGGATCAGTAGACTTTTGACCAGAATAACGAATGAGCTTTAACAGAAATTAAGTTCCTCCAAAGTCTAGAAGGCATTGTTTCATGTATGTATGCAGTGAAATACAAAAAGTTCTGTTTTCATCTACCACCAAAGCTTCTAACCACATTTGACTCCTTTGTGTTCTTGAGATGCCTTCCCCCCCACCTTTTTTTTAAACTTATTTTCTTCTCTTTTTTTTTTTTAACTTTTTTTTTTTTCTTTTTAATAAGTTTGTTGACTTCTCTGGTGATGCACCCAGTGTAAGTTCTGCTTTTATAGGATGCCCAGTTTTTGTGTGGCAGTGGATAAGTTTCATGAAAAGACAGTGAAAAAGCATTAGTTAATAAGTGGAAGTTCACAGCATTACTGTCAATCAATGATTGGTTTCCATGAGAATGGAGACAGATCTCAACTGAGAAAAGTAGTGAGGATCAGGCACAAGTGATACTCAGTCTACGTACGTACACACACTACATTGAAACTACTGAACTAACTTGTTAGGCATTTGATTTATTACCAGGCTCTCAAGGGTACCTACAAAACAAGCCAAGTTTCTGCTTTCAGGCAACTTTTGTTTTTACCTGATGTTTTGTTTTTCCTTTCACTCCAGGGCCATTACTGAGCAGAAACAGAAAATGAAACGTCTGGGGTCAGATCTGACAAGTGCTCAGAAAGAGATGAAAGCAAAACACAAAGCCTATGAGAATGCAGTTGGCATTCTGAGTCGTCGGCTACAGGAATCTCTTGCTGCAAAGGAATCTGCTGAAGCAGAGTTGAGCAAGCTAAAAGCCCAAATCACTCTGTGCTTTCACATGAATTTTATTATAGATACATTTTTTTTTGGTATTGAAAATCTGCTAATATAATAGACTTAGCCTTTAAAATAGACATATTCCACATTGGGCAATTGCTTGTGAAGAAAACATTTATTTTTTCCAGCGTGAAGAAAAATATTTAGATTGGAATTGTGACTGTGAACATCTGAAGAAACATGCATTTTATTGTTGAATAAGCAGAACGGGTCTTTCAAAACACAAAGATATTTAAATGGTTTTGTTTACTCCAAACATTGATGAAACATTTTTAAAAAGTTTAATAATTTAATAAGTGATTTGGAACATTTTATTTTGGAAAAGACCTGTTTCTCATGAGGTCCAGAAAGTATCAAATGGGAGTTAACACAATCACTGGGTTCTGTTTTTTCAGGCTGCAGAATTCTGCAGTGTGCAAAGGCTAATCAGATAGGTGCCCTAGTTATTTTTAATGCATAAGTCCTTTGATATCGGAGCTCATTTTTATTACACTGTTCCTGTCTCCACTTACCTCCCAGTGGCTTAATAGCTTAATTAAGCTTAATTTTGTACGACCTTAAAAAAATCTAGTGTGTAACAAGCCAAGTGGAATTTTTTGTTGCTAATATTGGAGAGGTGTGAAAATAGATTTGGTCTAGACTGAAGGAACGATGGATTTGGTTTTGTATGCTAGGTTTGGTACTGAATCTTCTATGTATTCTCATAATCAAATGTGTTGATTTGGTTTTGTGGGTTTTTGTCAGTGAGAAGGAGTTGCAATCAAGTGGTGATGGTTGCCCTCTTCAGGCATCTCCTCAGTCAGTCCACTCAAATGCAGTGGGTTCAGTTTGCTCCTTTTTTTTTTTTTTTTTTCTGTGCTGTTAAATGTTTCTGATTTTTCTCAGTTATTTTTAGTTGAAGGTAGCAGTGCCATTTTAGTGGCTGCACTTATACAGTGCATATCTATGATTTCTGTAAAACTGTAGATAGTCTGTGACTCACCAAGTATTTGTTTCTATTAAAATTCTCCTATTTGGTTTACTAGCAAATTTCACCCTGACATTGTGGGTCTGGAGGAGAAGGAAAAGATGTGCAATTTCTGCACAAACTGCATGTGGTTTATGGGAGAACTATTTGGAGTAGCACATCATGTGTTGTGTAGCACAACGGTGAATAATATCTGAGGATTTGGTAAGGGAGTAAAGATAACAATTTGTTTGGAATTTACATTTCATTGCATAAAAATAAATACCCCCTAACCTCGTGCACAAGGCGTGGTGGGTGAGGTGGCTTCGGGAGGGGGTTGAAATGGCCGGGTGCAGCATCCTCCCAGCTCCCCGTGTGCAGGCAGCAGAGGGATGGAGGGTTGCCAGGGGAACGATGCCTGCGCTTCCCAGCTCCCGGCTGGTTTATCTCCACGCTCTAACCCGGTGTATCCTCCTCTGGCACGAGCTGGTGCCGGTGCCAACCCACCCCGTAGTGCTTCTGGGACTCACCAGCTCTTTATTATTCTCCACTGCTGTAGAGCCACAATGATGGCATTCTTACATAGTGAGCAGAGACATTAAAGCCTCAGCTTTCCATCATATGGGTGTGGTTGGTTAATAAATGAATACAGATGGGAGATAGGAATTCGAAACTCTTTTAAGCCTCCAGTGGCTTTTACTCTGAGTTTGTGAACATCACAGCAGTGGCACCCCTGCACATCTCCAGGACATCTGCTGTCGAGTCAGATAAGGGTCAGGCTTGAGGATCTCCCGGGTTTTTTCCCAACCATGAGGATTCTGTGTGTGACTTAAACCCAGAACGCAGCTAATTCATCGAGAGCTGCGAGGGGCTGCAGCCCGGAGACCTTCTTCAGCTCTGCAGAGCCTTGCAGGACTTCAAGGGGCCAAGGAGAAAGATGGGGATGGACTTTTGAGCAGGGCCCCTTGCGACAGGAGAAGGGGTGATGGGTTTAAACTCAATTCTGAGAAGAGTGTGGCTCTGTTCTACCTATAATCTCCCATGAGATAGTTGAAGACAGCAATAAAACCCTTTTTTTCTTCAGACTAGAAAACCCATTCCCCTCAGTCCCACTGCCCCACTTTATATCTTGTGTGCTTCTGCCCTCCGATGAGTATAACCCGCTGCTAGACTTGCTGGTCTTTGCTAAACTTTGTCAAAATTGTTGTTCTGCTAGGGAACCTCAAACTGGGTGTCACGGATATGCTAAAGAGTAGTTTCTGTATTCTTAGGCAAAATAAATACATACACTAGCAGAGGACAAAGACATTTAAATTCAAATGCTACCATATACTTTATGTCTTTCAACCAAGGCTTATTTTCTAAATCAGTCATCTCCAAAACCAGGCAGAAAAAAACATTAATCACTCCATTTACCTCAACATTTGTTAATAAACTGGATGTTTTCACCAAAGTTGTCATGGATAAAAGGAACGGGATTGTCAGAAAACAGCTATACATCAGTCTATAGTAAAATCCTTTTTTTCTTCACATTTCCTTCCACAGTTTTTTCATCTGTTAGCAATTGTTTCATACTTTAATATTGAGTATTTAATTTGAGGGCAAATAAATTCTTCACACATACAGGAAAATGTCATAAAGTGATGGCTCAGTTTATCAAGAGAACAGGATTTCCTATTCAAAGTGCTAAAAAGATGGCTATCATATGACACACACATGTGCAGCTCTCCTCATTCCATCTCTTCAAATATACAAAGAAAAAAAAAATCAAGAAAATTAAATTGATACCATGAGGGAAGAAAACTGCAAAATACTTAGGGGGGAGTCAGAATGTTAATCATTTGAAACAAACTGTAAGTACAGGTAAAAATATTTAAACTACTATCAAAATATTATTTAAAACATTTCTTTCAGCCAGAATGTCTGAAACTTCTTTGCATTCTGATTTTACAAAAGAGGAATCTGATGTTCTCTCCAGAAAATCTGGGGGCCGCCGCAAGCGCAGCCTCGGCGGGGCGAGGGGCCGGGCCGGGCTGGCAAGCAGAGGGCGTGTTTCGGGTGGTTCATGCTGCCCGCGGCCTCGTCCATGTGAGACCCGTGACATCTGAACTGCACCTATGGCCCCTGCCGTGTCAGGCGCCGCGAAGGTGCCGTCACCGGAGCCGGCCTCCGCGGCTCACCCGGAAGGTTGCCGGACGCTTTGGCAGCGGTTGGGCGCCGAAGCAGCCTATAAAATATACATGTTTAAAGATAATGTTCCCACTCCACTTCAAAAGCAGAAGAGGTTAAAGCTGGCAAAATAGATTTCCTAATGCAGCATCCACAGATGTGACTGGGGAACAGGAAACATTCAGCTCTCAAGGACTCTGATTAATGAGAAAACCTGATTGGATCCTGGGAAAGGACGCATCCTCCTGGTGAAGTTCATAAGGAATAGCTTGGAGGCAGCTGTGGGTATTGCAAAAGCAGGCTAGTCCTTCTTGCCCAACTCCCCTGTTCCGGCAGCGTCACCCAGAGCAGGAGGCCTGCTACTGGTACCAGGTGGCTCTGGAATATCTTCAATGAATGAGACTCTGCAGCTTCTCCGGTCAGCCTGGGACAGGCTCTGACACCTTCCCAGCAAAAAAAAAGTTTCTCCTCCTGGTCAGATGGAACCTCCTTGGTTTGTGCCCGTTGCCCCTTATCCTGATAGTGTCCCCCCCCCTCCCCTTCCCCCGGGTTCTCATCCTTTTTATAAATATTTTAATCCGAACACTAAAGTTAAAGACTTTTTAGTTCTTTTGGTTTTTTTTTTTTAGCCTTGCCTCTTTGAGTTGAAGGTTCTTCTAGTATCTCACTTTACTAATGATTATAAACATTTTCAGCCCAATGTCTTTGCAGCTGCCCGTTTGTTCTTGTGTTAGTTGGCAGGTTGAAAAACTCTTCTCTTTATTTCTGTTCCATTCTCTCATTTTCCCTCTCCCGGGAGGAGCTGGGGCGCGGGGGGAGGGGTGGCGGGTGCGGGGGGGGGGGGGGGGGGTGTCAAAAGCTTTTGCGAGCACCGGCGCCGAAGCGAGCGGAGGGGTGAAACAAGGAGGTTTCACCCCAAAAAGGTGCTGGTCCGGGTGCGGAGAAGCATTTGGATGAGAACACGATCTGCTGGATCGAGAACTGGATGGATGGATGGGCCCCTGAGAAGGGGGAGGCTCCCTCCAGAGAGACTCTCCGCTGTGCTTGGTGACTCAGGGAACTTGGGGGGAGGGCTCAGAGTGGCACTTGTTGGATACTCCTTGGGGGAGGGTTCCAGGGGAAGGGCATCCACTGTTAACTTAGCAGAGTGCACCTTGGGCAGGGAGCCTGCTGAGCTCTCAACACGTGTCTGTGGTTGTTCTGTGGGGGCATTTTTCACTTGGCTTTCTGTTGTGCTCTTGATGTTTCCACACTCAAGTCTTCTTACAAGAAGCAGTTGTGGTAAGCAGCTTCATGGGAGAGGGGAGAGTGAACAAGAAAGCAGTTATGGTAAGGTGAAGTTCTCAGCCTTTCTTGGAGCTTTTCTGGTTATCCAGCATTGATTCTCACAGGTCAGAGATCCATGAGGATAAGCACAAGGGGCTAGCAGGAGCCTGCTGGGATGTGGGAGCATAAGGACAATATTTGCTTGTTTGTTGGCATGTCTGTGTGTTGATTAGTCTCTCTATATTCTGAATTCTGGTCCACACCCCCAATAAGGGGAGGGGCCTCCCCGTGGACTGGGGGTGTCTGTACTGGGAGGACTGGGGGGGGTAATGGAGACACGGGGAGGGTAGTTATGTTACTGGGGGGCACTGGGAGGGTACTGGGGGAGTGCTGGGGAAGTACTGGGAGGGTAACTGTGTTACTGGGGGGCACTGGGAGGTTACTGGGGGGACTGGGAGAGTCCTGGCAGGGTACTGGGGGGAAAGGGGGGGGGTAACTGTGTACCTGCTTCTGCAATATATATGGCAAACTCAGCACACAAAATAGCAAAATGTACAGAAAAATTACCATTGTGGACTCAATGGAATAGAGATAAACAGTCCCTTGATACTAACTAAATATTAACAGGCAGAATCTTGCCAGAACATTATTAACTCTTTAAACAAGGAATCCAAGGCACATTTGTGTAAACATTATTCCAATGTCTGCCAGCTGCTAGTATACACAAAATCTGTCCAGATGTTTTTGTTTATCCCCCATCGCCCCGGGCCCCCCCCACCCTGACCTCACCGGATCCCCTCTGGGCCCCTCCCTACGACCACTGGGACCCCCAACCCTGTCCCTACTGGAACCCCACTGGGACCCTCCCTACAACCACTGGGACCCCCAACCCTGACCTTACTGGAACCCCACTGGGACCCTCTCTAAAACCACTGGGACCCCCAACCCTGCCCTCACTGGAACCCCTCTGAGACCCCCACTATGACCACTGGGACCCAAAATGAAACAGAGGATACAAATTAGGTGTAATTTGAGGGTGGCCACCGTGGAGGATAGCTGTTGGATACAGCCTTGACAGAAAGGACTGGTAGGTCCATCTCTGGTTTCTGCTACCATCTGTCTGTCCCTCTCCCTCTTCACTGTACTTCTCTAACAAACACTCGAAAATGGAAGAATGGGATTCTTCTTTCTGAGTGTAGGATTTTTTCCAGTCAAGCAAGGAGTAATGCAGCCATTTCTCTTATCTTCCTTCAGGACAGTAATGCAGCAGTTTCTTATGTGAGGTAAATCTGCAAATAAGAAAATATCCTTTTTTTTTTGCCATTAAGTAGTAATTTTGTCATATTAAAATCTAACCTTTTATAATGAAAGCAAGTTACCTTTTTTACGTGGCTTTTGAGCTTTTGGTAGCTTAATAAAGCTTAGCAGAAAATTATGGAAAAAACATACAGTCAAATCTTTCACAAAACTTTAAATAAAAGGCAATGGCTATGGCCCCTCCCAACTGCTTGGGCCAGCAGCTGTTTGTGATAATTAACCTAAACTGGACCCAGGACAGAATGCATGAAGTTCCTGTGACCTTCTTTATCTACAACCACACCAGAAACAACTACCTGTGGAACAAAGAAAGGTCTTTTCTGAGTTGTCATTTTCTCAGTTTTCAGGGACTGAAGTTGCATGCTCAGCTTACCAGATGGAGGAGAATATGCCTGCATGATATCAACTGTCAGGAGCAAAGAACCTGATACCCACTGCGCACTTGTGCCCACTCTGATAATCTGTTTTTGAAATTTGTTACATCCTATATTTTGTATGGAACATCCTTTGGATGACCATTTGACATCTGTTGCAGAGAAGTTATACAGAAACAAAATCGCTTGTTTAGACATGGAGCCTATAATAATTTTTTCTTCGCCTTTTGATGCTGCAGGAAAAAAACCAGCCACACAACAGAGAAAAGCACTATCCAATCTTATTAAGAACCCAGAATTGTGTTTGAAAACATTCATTAAAATGAAAAGCTTCACAGTTATCAGTAGACTTGCAATTATCATGTTTTGTTTTGTTTTTAAAATCTATTTCCACTTTTCCAGCATTTAAATAGAAGTTTTCAGCTGGAAAAAGAGCCAATACCCCATGTAAGAAAGTTTATGGGGGCAGATTGGAGGGCCTACAAAAGAATAATAGCCTGTTATTTTCACTTTCTGGCTAGGGCACACAGATTTGCTCTGTGGATGCCTCAATTCAGGGAAATGGAACTGCCTGAATTTCAGTTACCAGGATTTGAATGGTAACTGAATGTAGCAGGATGAGTGCTCTGATTTTATGTTGATCCTGCTCTTGTATTTGGGAGAAATATGAGAGACAGGCACATTTAAAATATTGTTTAATATGTTTAAAATAGCTATCTTTGAACTAGCTGCTATTACTGTGAGCAAGCACTTCTTCTGGCATCCCTGGAGAGCTGTGATTCCAACAGTGTCTAGCACTAATTTGATTTCGTATTTGGCAATTTTCTTCCATAGTTCTGGATTGGAGGTTCAATATTTTATTCTTTCTTTTCTTTCTAGTTGTTTTTACCTATCTTTTTTGTCCCATCCCTTTCACTGAAGGTTTGCCTGAGTAACAAGTGTGGGATAGCTAAAATAAATACCCTTGGGACAACAGCTGTCCATTTAAAGGGATTTTTGGGTGTGTTTTGGAAAGAAAAATAACCGGAGGGCACGGGGGGGGAGGGGGGGGGGGACGGGGGGGGCGGGGGGTAGCCGGGGGGGGACTGGGAGGGCACGGGGGGGGACTGGGGGGCGCTGGGATAGACTGGGAGGCACTGGGATAGACTGGGAGGGCCAGTGAGGAAGTCCACCGGGTTATACTGGGAGGCAAACCGGACCTCTACTGGGCCATACTGGGAGGCACTGGGAGAGGTTGGGGGGGGGGTGCCGCTCCTGGGCCAGCGGCCGGTGAGTTTTCCTTTTTTTAAGTGCTTCTCTACCCAGGATGCCAGTTCTGAACCCTTAAAAAGGCCAGTTATGACTACTTGTTTATAAAATAACGCAGCTAATATTGAAGGAGAACATTTAGGGTGTGTTTTGTTACTCTTAGGGGTCTGCACTGAATTAGTTTGTTGCATTTTTTTTTACACTGAGTAAGTTTCAGGTTGTGTTTTTTACAGGGGTGCGAATGCACCAATAGGGTGCAACTCTGCAGCAGAACAGCTGGACTGCAAAGAGCAAGACCTCCAGCTGAGGGACACAGCAAAGTACTGGGGCTTTCCTCTAGGATTGCCATGCAGCCAACTCCAGAGTATTTGCAGCTGATTCATTAGAGGAGTGAAAAGTCTTGATAGATCAGTGAAAATATGAAAGACACAGGAGATCTCTTAATGAAAGCTGGGATTTCAAACAGGAAAAAGCACTCCCATCCTCAGCACCCTGCAGGTGTCTTGTCATGCATATTTATTTGGATTTTAAGTGGCATTAGAAGAAATTTATTCTGAAAATGCTTGAACAAAAACATACTTTAAAAAATTTGTTATGTTAAATGAATAACTAGGTTTACCACAAAAGAGAATATTCTTAAGTATGCCCTTCTTTTTACCAATGAAGCTGTGCAGCTTAGGCACACTCATGGAGCACAGCTTTGGCTGTGAAGCTCATGAAAAGAATACCACCCTTCAAAGCACAGCAAAGTAGAAAGGGCCTTCCAACAGGCTCAGCCCCAACAGACCACACTGAGAGTAAAGCACCCAGAGGGACAAGCATCACTTCCAAGCAAACACTGCTTCCCACAGCGAAGCGTGAACATTTCCTCAAGTTCTGACACCACAGAAAACACAGCCAGCTCCGTTCCCCCCCCCCCCTCCTGCACAAAGGAAAAGCAACAGGAGGAGAACCGGACCCACACCTACCATTTTAAAAAAACACACCCCACGGACCGGACAGTAAGAGGCAATTACACCAACTTGGAAAAGTTACCTTGGGAATCTTCATATCAAGCTTGATTTACCCGGATGTTCTGCAAATGTATACCAATTGCAACAGTTCCGACTCAACTCCAACACAAAATAGAGTTCCCTGAAGTTCATCGGAGGTAAAGATAAATTTTCTCAGTGGTCCCTTCTGGCCTTTAATCTATTAATCATGGTCTTTTTAGATTGAAGTACCACAGCTGCCTACATACCCCGGGGGGGCCCCCCTTGTTGGTGGTCATCTTGAAGCGGCTCTTGGTATCCACGCTGGCTCCAAGGCGGATGCACGACTTGGCGAGCCCGTTGGGTGCTGGTTGGTCTGGGTGGGTGCTACAGGATCTGGGTGGGTGCTACAAGATCTGGGGGGGTTTGGGGTGACTCGGGGTGGGTTTGGGGGTTCAGGGGGACCCCCATTTCTGGGGGGCCCCTTTAGGACGGAAGTGGGCCGCGTGGGGACAGCGAGAACGAGGTGCCGGCGATGCGGCGCCAGGCCGAGGGGCTGACGCGGGAGTACGACCGGCTGCTGGACCAGCACGCCCGCCTGCAGGTAACTTGGGGGGGCCGAGCCCCCAGACTCCCCCTGCCCCATGGCCTCTGACACCCTCCCGTCCCTTCCCCCCCCCAGGCAGCCCACGACGGACCCCGCGACAAGAAGGACGAGTGAAGGAGGGAGCTGCGCCCCAACACCGCACCCTCGGGACCAGGATAGCTGTGTGCAGCACCTGGAGCTCTATTTGTAGTACAGGTCCAGCTGGAAGCCCCCTGATCAAAATCAGGACTGGGACTCTTCAGTTTACTGGGATGTAAAGTCCAAGTTTGAAATTACTTGAAGTGCCACGACACCTAAGGGGCTGATAACTAAACAAAAAGCTACTTTATAAATAGTTGGAAAATCGAGATAACTTAAGTGCACTTAGTGATTCTGATCTCTCAGATTATGGCAGCCCAACTCTCCATGGAGCAGTCGGGGATGATCTTGGAGAGCTGCACGATCCAGTTGTTGATCTTGTCCCTGCGCCGGCGCTCGACTGGGGGGGGGCGGGGGGGTCAGCACCCAACCGGGGCACCCAGCATCACAAGACACCCCCCCACACCCCCTCCCTGGGGGCACCTGCCCAGCCTCGTGCCCCAGAACCCCCCCCACCCCACCCAGCAACCTCCTGGGGGGGGGGGCTGGGTCCCCGGGTTGGGCCCCCTTTGCCAAGCAAGCTGTCTATTCATATTCACTCTTGCTAGCATTAGATTCATCTTAAGGGAAGAGAGAGTTATGTCCAGGAGCACACATAACAAATTCCCTTCGTGTTTGTCTAGAAATCAGCACAAAATAATCTCTAATGAGTGGTTTTTATGGTTGCGTGTTCTTAGGAAGGGGATGGTTGTGATTACTTACAGCAGACATGGCTCCTCCACCCATGTAGCTGGATTCCTTTAGCAGCACAAGATATCGTTATCACTATCTCCCCTGGAGTGGTTTGAGTTTCTTCCCTACCCACTCCAGTGCCAACTGTGTCTTCCTGTAACTTTATATAAGCTTTAGCAATCAACCCCCCTTCAGCAAAGTCATCTGAATGTATCTGGGGGCAGCTCTGGGCCCTTGGCTCTTCCAGTGAGGAAGTTTGGCTGGCCATGGGAAAAAGAGCGCTGTAGTACCAGTAGAATGGGACAAAGACAAACCTGCTAGCTCTACCATCATTTCATTTCATTTCATTTCACAGAGAGCACCATCATTTCATTGCATTTCACAGAGAGCACCATCATTTCATTTCAATTCTTTTGATTTCATTTCATTTCACAGAGAGCACCATCATTTTTCATTTCATTTTTCATTTCATTTTTCGCTTCATCTCACAGAGAGCACCACCATTTCATTGCATTTCACAGAGGGCACCATCATTTCATTTCACTACATTTCACAGAGTGCACCTCCATTGAGGGAGGGAGGGAGGGAAGGAGGGGGGCTGTCGCGGTGCCCCCGCTCTCAGCGCGGCATGGCTGCGTGTGCCGGGGCGCCTGCAAAAGTTGCACTGGGGGGGATAGAAAGGGAGAGAAAGACGGAGGGAAGAGAGGGAGACGGAGACCGAGACGGAGGCATTGGTGAAACTCTGGTGTACCTAAGCCAGTGCAAAGTTCTAGAGCCACCTGCCCACTCACCAGGATATGCTCAGTGGTATAGGGTAGCCCTGTCTGAGGCAGGAGCAGGGCTGGGAGTTAGGTGGGGGCATGTGGAGAAGGGACAGTGTTCCCTGCACCATTTGGGCTCACTCCTTGGTGAAGGTGCTCCTCTTGCTTCCCTCCTCTCAGGGAATGCCATGATGCCAGTCTCGCTGTGCTGGAAACTCTCCGGCCTTTGTGTTGGTGAGCAGCCCTGCTCAACCTGGCGAGAAGCTGGACAAATACTCCCATCTCCCCCAAGATGGGATATGAAAAAGGAAGAAGAGTTTTTACTAAATGGGAAGATTAAGATTTTAAACAGTATAGGAATTATAAAGGAATTCTCCCCCACTATTGAGCAGCCCAAAGTTTTCTCTCCAAAGACTTGCCCCTGTGAAGGCTAATGCTTTTTATTGAATAATTCCTATTTCTGTAGAAATGAAACTTTTCAGAGAGTATCCAAGCAAACCCATGTAACCAACACCCTGCCCCTTCCAAGGATCCTGTGTTGCTTTCTGGAGGAATGGTGATTGTCCTGCCAGTTCATCATTTATCTTGCTTTGCTTATTTGACAGCTAGAGGCTTTTCCCCCCCACTGTTGAGAGCATCATCGTTTTTAATGCTACCAACACTATCTCACAATCTAGGAGATGTTCACTCGCCCATAGATCTCAATTTTAATCACTTTAGCATGTCCCTGACCTTACTATTTTGGAGAACAGAAATACAGCAAGAAAGGACAAACTGAGGTGATCAGGTAATCACCTGCAATTGCAACTTTCATCCCTGCTGAACATAACCTTCACTTTGCATCTTTTGCAACTGACTGGACTTGTGCTATTAGAATGGCAAGATACTTTTCGATGTGAGCAGTAGCATGAGATCTTTAATTAAAAAGCTCACACTCTTGCACTTTAAGATGGGGCCTCAGCTTTTTATTTCCCTGTTTTATTGTTAATGAGCGTTCATCAGTACAGTACCATATATGTCAGGTTTCAGTTTTTTCTAGTGGCAGTTCATTATTCAGATGGATGCTGGATTTAAATATGCCATCTGCGTGTTAGCTTAACTTCTGGAAAGACTTGGGCTGTGAGATTTTTTTAAAAAACAAACTTTTTAGTACAAGCTATGTAAATGCTGCAGTATGTTGTGTTTTTCCTTTCAAGATATTTTTCCCATACTGATGAACAGCTGCTTGTGCTCTCACTTTTTTGAGGGACAATGAAACCCCTTGTGTGAAATAATTGGCATTAGTAGAATAGATATTTAGGACCTGTTAAAAGACTGAGTTAAAATGAAAATGCTATGAAAATATTACTTTTTATGTTCTAGGACACTGAATATTTATTTTACAGAGGTTGAAGAGAGTGCACTTTATTTTTTTCCTCTGAAACATATTCTAACTTAATCTGTATTATAACATCGACAAATGAATTTTTAATAGACACAAAACAAAAGTTTCCTTAGGCTAAGTTCCATTTCCTGCTCTTCTGTCATGTAATGATTAAGGAATCTTATTGCCTTGAAATACAGAAAACCATAAACTCCTAAGAACAGTCTCCAGAGAGAAGTGACATAGGCAATAGCAAGATAAGGAGGATCAGGTATAGCAGACAAGGAACTTAATGTTATTATCTCTGGTTATAATTCTATAGTGATTCTAACTGATTGGTACCTTTAATTATTCTTTTTTTGTTCCCCTTTATTTTTCTGAGTCTAGTGTGCTACTGTTGTAAACTGTCTGAGCAGACAGGCAGCAGTCAAGCATCTCCCTGTGGAGAAGTGTGAGAAGTGAGAGGTCTCTGTGGCTGTCTCTGGCTTCCCAACCCCCTCTCCAGGCACTGAGCCAGCTTCTCACCTGGTTCCCTTCCTCCTCATCAGACTGTAACATGCTGTTGGGCTCTGTCCTGCACGATAAGGGAGAATAAATATCCTCTACACTTACCACTGGGGGTTTTTTTGCTTTGTTTTACACTCGTTTAGTTTCAGTGTGGCACACCAGGCATGGATACTACAGAGGGGCTGTGTGCTGGGGGTTGTGTAGTGGAAACGTGTTGGGGGCTGAGTAGCCTGGGGATATTTGTCCTCAAAATGCTCGGCATGTTAAAATCCCTTCAAATGCTGTCAGAGCAGCTGCTGATGCAGCATGTAAAGCCTAATCACTTGCTTACAGTTACTAAACATGATTAGTTTGATACGTCTGAGGCTTTAAGGTCTTCTGTCTTTTGTTTTGCAGACCCACTGCAATGAAGACTTTGAGTGATCCAAAACCAGTGCAACTGAATGCAGATGACAGACAGCACGTGCTAGAGTCTGGGACAATCTCACTCCTCTCTGTGCCCTCCTCTAGCAAGTTCTGCATGGGCAGTCAGCCTATGATGGTTCAGGGGTTACTGAGTGAGACACTGTGCACTTGTGTGCAATACTGCTGCGTGGACAGTTCTCCTCCAAAATCATTGCTGTTATTAAACTGTATTCTTGTTTTGTCAACCAGGAAAAACTATTGAAATATCAGTCAGCAAATATGGGCTTCAGTGCATTTGTTTGCTTTCCTCAGAGTGCTCTGTTGAATGATCCCTGTGACTTTACCTCTCCATGTTGCTTTAACCATCTGTCTAGCATCTAATCTGCAAGTGTTTGCTCAGTATAAAGTTAGGAGAGTCAAATCAGAGTAGAAATGTGGAATCATAAGTGCATTGCTTACACTTGAGACCATTTTGCAGTACCATGAAAAAAAAAATCTACAGATCTGTCATATGCTCTTAGGTAATTCAGCAGATTCTAGACCTGGATGTATTCACCCAAATGCCAAATCCCCTCCATCCCCTCTACTTTCCAACAGGAAATCCAGCAGATCATTCCAGGACAATACATACAGGACAAGAAAGGATAGAGGGACACAAGCATGTACCAGAATATACTAAATTGCATCTATAACATGGTATTAATTTGAATACAGAAATTATTGACATTCTTAAAAGTGGAGGTTTTATATGTAACACCTTTATAATTATATATCTTATTTATAATAAATGTGATTATTTTCACTATTTACATTGGGAAAAACGTGTGACAACTTTTTTTTTTGGCAATTTACAATTCATAGAAAACTGTTAAGCACATTAGAATCTATTTGACCTTGGAATTGTGCTTGACCTGTTTTGAGACGATGATTCATACCTGAAGTGAACTACTAAAGATTTACAACTGAATTTAAAAGTCTGTAGCAGCTCCTCAGATTCCTCTTCACATCCAGGATTTAATTTCTACAATGAAATTGAAAAGAATTCAGAAATACGATTTGAGATACAGTTTGCAGGGGTGTATGTATGCATGTGCATGGCTATGTATGTGTACATATATTTACATATAAAACAATGCTCAAAGAATGGTCATCTTTTGTTTATTTAGAGAACTTTTTTCCTCTTGCACGATATTATTGTTCTCTGTACTGGGCTGAGCTTATAATCAGCATCATGCTCTAAAGGGAATGACCACAAAACCAGGTGCTTCTCATATGTACCTCTGCTACTCTTTCATGCTATGTTTTAAAAAATGAAAGTCATGCTCAAAAATTGGTAAGGCCCCATGCCCTGTAGGTCCAGTAGGATATAGGACTTAGAAATCCCAGATTTGTGGCAAGTTTTTCCCCATGTTCAGATGGAAGATATTCAGGCCGACATGTACAAGGGGGTGAAGCAGATCAGGTCCTGGCCTGTCTGCTTGAGTTCATTCTGCCAGAATTTTTCAAGAGTCCATCACCATCAAGAGTACATGGTGCCCAGGCTTCCATCCATCCTAAAATCCACTTGGCCTTTGTTGTGAAAGAAGCTAAGGAAAATATGAAAATATAAAACATTTGATGCATGTGTTTTTCTGTGTGTGTTTTTTAATCAACCCTCTGTGGTTGCTTCAGAGTGGGGCTTTGCTAAACGTTTAGGGTGCTTGGACATTGGAAAAGGCTGTCCAGGGAAGTGGTTGAGTCACCATCTCTGGAAACATTCAAAAAACACGTGGATGAGGTACTTCAGAACATGGTCCAGTGGTCATGGAAGTTTTGGGTAGAAGACTGGACTTGATAACCTTGGAAGTCTTTTCCAACCTTAGTGTTTCTGTGATTCTATTGTGAACTCATTGCTTCATTTCACTGTTCCCACTCCAACAGATGTTAATGGTTACACACACTGCTTTTTTAATCTTGTGTTAGCATGTAACCTCTTTTCTTTGACCTTGAAGTCAGTTAGGATCATATGTTATGACCAAAACATGTGATAGACTTGCATTTACTTATCCCTGAATATTTAAATAAATGGGATCAACTCTGGTTTCAAGCAGGATTTCTGGCAGCCTCAGCCTGTGAGTCACTGTTAAGTCTTCTCAGTGATGTGAAGATATAATCATGATATTAATAGTACTGCTTAATCTCTATTAAACTTGAATTCAAGGACATCAAAGTTACTTTGCGGTGCATTAATAATTTCATTTCTAATGGTCACCAGGTGACATGAGGCTGAAAGATGCCATTTATGAGAGGGTCCTATAGAGTTTGATAGTTTGCTCACCATGGAAGGGAGCAAAGTTATAAAAAATAATAAAATCTATACAGAAGGGTCCTGGGGTAATGTATGGTAAGTGCTAGATTGTATGCTTAGAGGCAAAGAAGACAGGCAGTCCTGAGAACAGGAAGATGCTTTATACTCCAGAGTAATAGGTAACTGGTTTCAATTATCAGTACAGAAAACTAATTGAAATCCCTTATTTTAGTACTTCTCATCATAGTCTCTTCTGACATTACAATAATCCATGAGCATGTCTTTTGTTTTAATTATTATTGAAGTTCCTTTAGATGCTTGGAAGCAAATTATTTTATTATATATCTTTATATATCTTCATGTATACATGTATGTGTCAAAAAGTCAAATTTCTAATACTGTGTTCAGTTTGGGTTTCTCACTGTAAGAAGGACATTGAGATGCTGGAGTGGGTCCAGAGAAGGGCAACAAAGCTGGTGAAGGATCTAGAGAACAAGTCTTGTGAGGAACATCTGAGGGAACTGAGGTTGTTTAGCCTGGAAAGGAGGAGGCTGAGGGGAGACCTCACTCTCTACAACTACCAGAAAGATCATTTGAGTGAAGGTGGAGGTCAGTCTCTTTTCCCAAGGAAAAAGTGATAAACACAATGTGAAACTTCCTGAAATTAACTAGAATTAGGTAAGTAAATGACAGTCAAGAAAGAATGATTTTCTTGGCTTTCATTTTTCTGGCCAACTTTTTTCCACAGTGTTTTTGATGGAGGCCCCATCCAGTCAGCTGCTGCTCTCCATTCACTCTTCTAGTGTCCTTGTCCTGATACAAAAATCCTGTTAAATTGGTACTGGGAAGCAGCTTACCTAGCCTTGTTGAGGGAGGCACAGTAAATTTGGTCTGTTATCTATGAGAAGTCCAAGAAAGTTACATTTTTGGAGGCTGAATAAACTAAAGGCTATGTTTTGACAAACTGTGAAGAGAATCTTTACGGCATCAGAAGAGGAAAATCCACTGAGACACTCAGCTGGTGATGGATTGCGAGTCATCAGATTATCGTTAAAAAGTCATAAGGCTTATTACTGGCTTCACCAGTGTAAATGGTAAAATAGCAAGCCAGGGGAGTTTAACAATTTGTGCAGATGTGATTTCATTTTTTTTTTCCTAAGGTCATTAATGTTATATGTTGGAAAGTCAAGAGCTTTTATTTTGACATGCTGTAATAGCATTGCTAATTCTGAAGCAGCATCTCAGGTTCAAAAAAAAAAAAATCTTTAAAAAAACCCCAAACAACAAATGCCCTCCATTTTATTTCAATATAACAATAATGTTATCCCATTTGGCCACACCCACCAAGTGAGTTACTTTAGTGTCTTAGTAT
>WUAM01005543.1:0-24745 GCA_024336885.1 Actenoides hombroni
TTTTCGTGTGGTGTTCCAGTTTGTTGCTCAGCGGTGGTCTTGTTCGGTCCTTGGTGGTGTTAGTTTGGTTTTGCTGGGTGGGTCCTCTCTTTGTTCTGGGGGTAATTCTGCCATTCTGGGGGTAATTCTGGCATTCTAGGGGAGGTACTCTCATTGTTCCGGGGGCAACCCTGCCATTCTGGGGGGGGGTACAGCCGCCGCGCCGGGGGTACCCCCCACCCCCCCACCCCCCCTATCCCTCCGGGCTTTCACATGCTGAAATATGTATATTTTAAAGTTATCCTGTTAATGCAGTGTTTACAAGTTCCTTTACCAGCAGTTGTACTATGCTTTTCCTCCCGAGATTGCATCAGCAGTCACTTAACGAGGCTTCAATTTGATAAATTCACCAAGGAATGTTAGTGCAAAGTTGTTAAGCTAAGTGATGCTCTTCATTATTGAGAGTGGTGCCCCAGCGAGATACTCAGATGCATCATGTTGCTGGTGATAGTCTCTGCTCTGACTGCTATTTATATACTTCAGGGAGAAGTTTACAAGCTGCAGATACTTCCAGAGCATTTAGTTCCATTTCATTTCTTTCAGGGTTTTTTGTGTGTTTGTTGTTGTCTTTTGTTGTCGTTTTATATTTATGTTTTGTTTTTTAACAAGACTCCCTGAGAGGCAGGAATGCACCTCTTACCTTTCCTAGCTCATATCTGAATGAATGTGCAAAAATTGGGAATGCATCCATGCTGTGATGACCATGAGCCAGCAATGCGCCCTTGCATTGGCCAAGAAGGCCAATGGCATCCTGGGCTGCATTAGGAGAAGTGTGGCCAGCAGGTCAAGGGAGGTTCTTCTCCCCTTCTACTCCTTGTTGGTGAGGCCCCACCTGGAATACTGTGTCCCGATTTGGGCACCCCAGTTCAGAAAAGACAAGAGATTTACTGGAGAGAGTCCAGTGCAGAGCCACCAAGATGATTAGGGGAGTGGAGCATCTTAGCCACTGGCTTTAAATGTTCCTGATGAAATTGAGCTATCCATCATGTTTGAAAACAGTAGTTGACAAAATTAATATGGACTGAGTGAACTGGTCTAGCTCTATCAAAATCAGGGAAAATGGGAGTTAGCGAAGGAGTTAGATATCAAGAGCAAATTTTAAATCAAGTACTTGACCATGCTCATAATTGAGCTGCCAGTACTACAGTTTTAAGATTATAATGAACTTAATTTTGTCTTTTAGCTTTCAAGTTAAAACCAGTTCCTGATCAGTGCGTTGGTTTTATTCATTAAGGCAGTTCCCAAGGGCGGAGTGAGAGCAGAGAGCTCAGCATGGATTTTGGTGACCTCCTGATGGCACTGAAAGGCTTGAAGTAGCCACCAGGTACTTGCTGTCTGTGACAACATCTGGCAGAGAAGCGCCCTTTTGCATGTGTGTATCCTCCACCATAAAGGGCTTAATTGATGTTTTCCATGCAAATTAAGAGGTGTTACATACTATAAAAATGGTAACAATATTGGTTCTGCCAGCATCAAGAGGAGATAAATGCTCTGCTTTTGTTACTTAAATGGACTTGGACTTTCTCTCTCTTGTACTGAGAGACCAAGAATACCCTCACAGTAAATGCATGCGAGAACACAAATATATATTCTGTGCATTAAATTGCTTCATCTGGAATGTCATTTGTTCACAGCAGCTTTTCTCTTAGATAAAGGGAAGTTGTTCTGCAGAAGTTTCTCCCTTTTTTTTTGTTAAAGAAGAAAAAAAAAGAAAAATACTTTCTGATATACTATGTATGTGTTCTGCGCACAAAAAGCAAAAGAGGTTTTTAAGAAATTATAAACAGGATTATGACCTCCATCATTACTTTTCAAAGCTCAAAAAGTAGTTGGTACTTTAACAGTAGACTTGAAACACAGGTCAGTAATGAACTATATGACTTAACTTTGATCTACCATGGTAAATTACCCAAAAGAAGACCTTAATTTAACTCAAGTATTATTTCCCCAGAATATTAAGACACTATTGAAATATATGCTTCCAAGATCAAAGCTGGTTTATGAGGAAATCATGAGGAGATGGAATCAAATGACAAAACCACCTTTTCTTCTTCTAGTACATATGTTGTCCACCTGCTCCCACACTGAATACTTTGCCAGTTACATTGGCATTTTGTAGGATTTTTTTCCTGTGTGATTTGTATTGCACTTTTCTGTCAGAGTGGTGGGCTCCCCCCGTCGTCCCCCAGTGCCTCCCAGTGGCCTCCCGGTGCCCCCCAGTGCCCTCCCAGTGCCTCCCAGTGTCCTCCCAGTGTCTCCCAGTGCCCTCCAGTGGCCTCCCAGTGCCCCCCAGTGCCCTCCCAGTGCCTCCCAGTGCCCCCCGAGTCCCCCCCGGGGCCGCCCGGGGCCCCCGGGGGGGCCCCGGGTGGTCGCCGGCTCCCCAGCATAGATCCCACGCGGACCGGGCGGGGTGCTTCACATATTTATTGATCCTTCACTTGTTGATCCCCTGAATTTTTCTCACCATCACTTGGCCAAATCAATGTAGTTGTGCCAGAAGCACCACACAAGTGTAGCACCAGTCTGCTCCCAGAGAATTGTCTCAGACTACAGAGCTCTGGTTCATCAGCCAACTGGCAGAGTGTGCTCAGTGCTGCAGACAGGAGGTGAATCCAGAGCTGACCACCTAAGGGGCTCCCTTAAGAAGAAATACTGTTGACCTTCAGAGCCTCCCTAACGATGTGGTAAGTATGAAATGATTTACCCAGCTATTCCATTACTGGAAAGTGTAAATCCTTCTGACCTCTTTGGTTTGTGTCTGAGGCATCTTATCGTGTTACTCCCCTTATTAGAAGTAAACTGTTTTGCCTCAGTTCTTTCCTGTTTTGAAGTGTTACAGATTGTTAGTTTGAACATTTGCAGCCATGTTTTTAAGCCTCCTAATGAATGTTACCTGATGTTTGCCAAGTTGATGAGAACAACCTGCAGGACAGAGTCAAAAGACTTTCTTATTGGCTACTAGTTCTCTGGGTGTACAGTGTCACAGCTGGCTTCAGGCCTGAGGAGTTGACCCACGGGGCTGGAAACCACCACTGCTGCTATCACTCTGTTTGGATGCTGCCCTTTCAGGAGCTCAGCCAAACCAGAAAAGCAGCCTTTGTGTTTCAGCACACTGCAAACCAAGTCTCAGAAGGAACATGTTAAATGCCAGGGCAAACTGCTTGAGGTTCAGCAAGTCAAAGTACAAGGTCCTGCATCTGGGTCGGGCCAATCCCAGGCACAACTACAAATTGGGAAAGGAGTGGGTTGAGAGTAGCCCTGAAGAGGGCTTTACTCTGCTCTCCTGAAACCCCACCTTGAATACTGTGTCCAGTTCTGGTGTCCCCACTGTAAGAGGGACATAGATCTGTCAGAATTGAGTCCAGAGGAGGGCCACAAAGATGATCCATGGTCAGAAACTGACTGAAGATCAGCCAAGTACTCTTTCTTCCAGCACTACAGATACTAAAGATTGTGATGTTAAACTTACTGCTGATCATGATGTTCTTCATACCTGCAATGATTGTGGTCATGTTTTTCAGAACAAAAAAAGTTTGGAAATCCATGTTGTAGAGCTTCATAGAAAAAGGATCCAGTTTCATTGTCAGATGTGTAGTTATTCCTCTGAAGTCAGGGAAGACATGAAACAACACTGTCTAGCAATTATCATTTCTGTGAGGTGGTGAAATAAAAGCCAGAGATCTTCCAGGGGCTTTTATGTTAGCATAGATACTGTAACTTTTAAAGTTGTTTGACTTCTCAGAGACACTGGTAAGTAGACTAGTTGCAAAATGTTACCTCCATGAATAAATATAATATGACCAACAGTGTGCTGTAGTCTCCATTTCTCTGTCTTTTCTTATAAACATAGTGGGCTTTTTGCTGGGATATGTAAAATGGCCGTTCCAAAAAATAAGGGCATATGTTTTTGATAGTGTGTGGCAGAACATGCATAAAGACAAAATATATGAGTTGGCCTGAAGTGCTCAAACAGCTTTCTTAAATTCTTGAGGAAAATCACAGCTAGTGTATCATTGAGCAAATACTCTGGAGTCATTTCCACAACGTCAAAGCCTGGGCTATCAGTGGAAGTCCACTAAAAGTGTATTAGACAACACAGGCTTGCCTCTACTTCAGCAGTCTGGTTTTTGAAGAGAAATGGGATAGGACTTGATCAACAAAGGCACTTAATATTTGTTTGGTTGAGGTGGGTCTTGATATTCTCTGTAGTGCTGAAAATGACTCATTTTGCAGAAGCATAAAAATATGTTTACTAACAGCTACAGTAAACAAGATCCCCATTATTCAAATGAAAATAAACAAGTTGTCTTTTGATTCATTTACTATAGGAATAAAGGTTATGGACTAATGCTGTATAATTACACTTGCAGGGAGGACTTAATACCAGATCTCCAATGGCATTTAGGTGGATAACTCCTACTGAAGTGTGTGTAGTAACTTCAATTGGCTATAAGCTCAGTTTTGGGAAGTCCTGAACACCCTGGCTGTAATCCATGCTTTGCTCTCAGCAGGTAAATAGTGTCCCTCATAAGTGCAGCAGAAATTATACCCCTGAAGTTAAGCACACACATTATTTGCTGGACTGGTACAAGGATGTCCAGTATGGAGCTTTCCATATTCTTTGGTGAGAGACAAGGACTAGATGACCTTTAGAGGTCCCTTCAACCAAGACATTTCTATGATTCTATGATGCCTTCTGGATGTCAGAAGTGAAGGATGCAGTGACCATCTCACTTTTCAGAAGGATGTGAATGTTCATGCATCTACACTAATACATGCATTTATTTTATTGTTTTGCTTTCTCTTTTTGAAGACACTGGTGTATTGGGAGGTAAAAGAACAAGTTATTTTGAAAGCACATTTCCAGGTTCAGAGTGGTTCATGTTACTCTGTTGCCAGTGCTCTGGGGGTGTTTGGACTCTGGTAATCTGTCACGTACCTGGTAGTTGCCGGAGGAGGAGAAAGAGTGAGAAGAGACAACTTTCTTCACGTAGATGCCAAGAAGCCTTTATTTATTAATTTGAAAGGGGATTGAAATTAGAGTTACAAACAACTACTGAAAACAGGTATGACTTCTGTATGTCTATGTGACTTTGTGTACTTTACGTTAAATTAGTAGGAATGACATGTGTCTTGCCATTGTGAAGCTCACAATTATTGAGAGATGTCTGCATGAGTCCAAGCCAATAATTCACTAAAAACATATGCTTTGCATGATTTAAAATAATGAAAACTGTAGTCTGTGGCTGACAGCAACCTTTATCCTAGTTTACTCATGTCTGTACTCCAGCACAAAACTCCAAAAACAGCCTAATTTTCTTTTTTCCTCCCTAAAAATCACAAAAACACCCAGAGATTGTCCACAAAACAGTAAAGGAATAAAGGAGTGAAACCCTCTTCCTGGCACATGCTTCATTGCCTCAGAAACATCTTTCTCTGTAATTGGAACTATATTACCTTTTTAATATTTTTTTTTCTGTTTTAGCCCTGACATAGAAAGCTGCTTTGTAAAGGAATACATAGTATGCTAAAATTGAAAACCAATACTTTCTAACTTTATCAAGGGTCAAAAGGAATAAGTTATCTAACCAAGATTGAAAATATGATGTTAGGAGGTTGGCTCTAAATTTAGTCTTATATATATTAAAAAATAACATTATTTAAATATAAAGCTATGTGAAAATTTAGCTGTTTCATTGTCCTTTTGAGGAATGTGACTTTGCTGCCTAGTCAAGAACTGGCTCTAAGCTTTTCTGTCACCGTTGCTAGCACATTATTTCCACATTTAGAAACAGTGCTAAAAGCCAAGACTTGAACACACATCTGCTCTGGATTAGATTTCTATGTTGATTAATTTAGGTATGTGCAAACAACCAGGGAAGAAACAATTACTTATGTCAACTGGCTCTTTTGTCCTTGTATTTTTAAGTGAATGCATCACTGTAACACAGCTTTTTAATTCTTATGAGAATTAACTGCCAGCAACCTTTCCCTTCCCTCAGAAGAAACAAATAGAAATTTTAGGCTATAAGAAAAGGACTTCTGTTTCAAAGAGATGGCTGGTGAGCAGTAAAGCAGAAATGTAGATCCTTACACCTAAAACGCATTCAGATCCTTCACTGGGATACGTTGATGTCTCAGGCAACCATCTGAAGCACAGGCAACCACCTAATCTGAAGCTTCTCTAAATCTTTTGTTCTGGAGCTGTCTTGTTTCTGTTTTGATTATAGGCAATTTTACAGTTGGATGTGGGAGAGGTCTGCATGTATTCTAAAATAGCCAGATGTGAATGGGTTTTGAATCAGAAACTCTGCAGGTCCACATAGTTTTTATAGCAATTAATTTCTGGTCAGATAACCAATGAGCTTTCTCCAACTGAGAATGTATTTTTCTCAGATGTCAAGTAGGTTGCAAAATAGTTTGGCACTGTAAACACCTAACTCACTGGTAGCTCAAGTCAGCCCAATATAACTAGAAATGCCACCTGATGGGAAAGCATTAAAGTAAGGCAACTCACACAGACTGCATATTTGAGGATACAGGAGAGAAGCACAAGAATGGCTGCAATAGAGCACTTTAAATCACTATTTTATTTCCCCATACTTTCTTTCTACTGCTTAGACTTCATAAAAATATCCAAATGGAAAAAAAAAATAAAAAACACTAAGGGCAGTTAGATCACAACATAGTATTTTAGTTAAATAAAATAGCTTATCCTGGGTGACTTTATGGGTTAATTTACAAGCATAAAAAGATATGCCATGTCTTGTACTTGATATTCCCTAGTATAAACAATCAACATGTTTGCTTTAAACTACTCTCCTGAACAAAAAGAGCAGAGTGGGTCTGGTGATGTTAACCAGGTCCGGCCAACAGATGAGTGACTGTCAAACCAGTCCATAATGATGAGCCTGGTCTGATGTCAAGCCAAAATGTCAACCCAGCCAGATCCAGTCAGTTGCAGTTACCTGCAATACAGCTCTGCAAGCATGAAGGCCTCAGTTTAAATATAGCTTTCAAGTGAAGTGGGAGGATGAGGCTTCTCACAACTCTCTCATACTGCCCTAGATGATCGTTAAGGTCCCTTCCAACTCAAGCCAGTCTATGATTCTAAGACAACCTACAGCATGAGCTTGTTGTACAAACTACTGCAGTTCCTCTGAAACTAATCCACATTTCTTTTCTTCTCCTAGAAGGCTGTTCTAAAGGCTCACAGCATTCAGGGCTCATCAAAACCCAGGTTTCTTCTAATTCCCCATTTAAGTTCATTTATGTCCTTGTGCCAACACTAATTTAACTCAAATACATCTTGATTTACAATTGCAAAGCTACCTATGTGCTAGGCAGGACAGGGAACAGCAATCCTTCCTCACAAAACAGCTATGTCATCTCATTGAAGGGCTGATAATTATTGTTTACACACCACCCAAGCATAACCCTAAAGCCCAGAAACTCAGAAGGCAGTTCACTATCGCAGTGGAAAGTGTAAAGCTTCCATTGACATTCCAAGGGACTGTGTGTCTTGGATGAAAGCCTCTGGGTAAGGCAGGTAAGTGGGTTTGTACCACTAATGCTGTTAAACAGGTGGAAATAAACAGAAGCCTATAGTTAGCACATGGAAGTTATTCTAAAATAGGTATTTTTAGTGCTTCTTTGACTTTAATGTGTAAGACAAGCACTAGATGAACACTTACTGCTCTGTGTTACTCCTTGATAAACCCTTTCATGGGGTAACCCCAGCCAGCAGTTAAGCAGCTCACTCACTCCTCCCCACCCCAGTGGGATGAGGGAACTGGAAGTGTAAGGTGCTGTCATCAGTCTCTGCTGTTAAACAGGATAGTCTTGCTGATAAATGAGGAGTGAAGGAGGCTGAAGGGAGGAAGGTGGAAAACCAGTAATTACAGCACTCAGAGATGCAGCTGAATCTGGGGCCAGTCAGACTCCAGTCTCTGGCTGCAGCCAGGGGAGTGTTCTGCCTGAACCAACAGAGGCTGGACCCGTGTCAGAAACAGAAAGAGTCACAAATCCACCAATCAAAAGGAATTCTTTGCATCACATTTACATCTATGGTGATGTAGAAATTGTTATTTTGGGAACTTCAGGGAGAGAAGTGATGGTAATAAACACTACATAAGAGCAAGGAGACAGTCATATTCTGACATTTTTTTTTCTCTCCCTGCTCAACTGGGTCCTTGAGTATTAATATACTTACCTAGGAAACAACCAATTTTCTCAAAGCAAAACAAAAAATGGAGCACTCTCATTCCACAAAAGCATTACTACTACTTTTCGGTTTTCCTCCACCCTTGCATGAATCACTCAACCTCTTTGTTCCTCTTCTCCAAAACTCATGGATCATGATCTGTTCTGTTATTTTCCTCTCAAATAGACTTTTTACTTTGTACCTATTTTGTTATTGTTATTATTAGTTGATTTACCTCACTTAAGGACATCCAATCAAAATTTCTTGCTGTTGTGTTTACCTTTTAGCAACTGTAAGGATTTGAGAATTAAATTCTTTCTTTAAAGAAAAAATATTTTCTCCTCCTGCTGCTAGTCTGACATTTGGAAATTGTACTCTTTGATGCAAATCTCCAGGCCTCAGGGCTTCAGGTAAATTGTGTGTTAATAAAAATGAAGAATTTGGCTCCTAACATTAACTGAGATCCACTCGCTGTGCTTACTGTTGAGAGGATGGGGAGAGAGGGAGGTTTTTGTGTCAGGTAAAGCACTCCGAGTTTGTTTAATCATCATCATGTAACTTTTGAATTCCACATCTTTGATGAGAACAAAGACAAGCACAGAAGACAGAGGGGTTTCATGTCTCAACACCGTAAGTGGGATATACAGAACACAAACAAACAAAAACTACCACTGAATCCGCGGTAGACACAGCAAATATCATCTTCCAGAGAGAAGAGGTGTCACAAGAGCAATTTTTTTGTGGAATTATTGCAGGTTCCGTTTGAGGGTAAATTCTGGGCTTCAGAGGAAAGGAGGACCTGTGGGTTTGTTGGCTTTATTATTGCAGTGGCCGGGGGGGTAGAAGCCATTTCCTTTTAACCCCCCCCCCATCCTAACGTGTAAAAGTTCTCTACGGCGCTTCTGAGGGTTGTCTGCCTTCCTCTGCCTTCTTAAAGGAAAAAAAAAAAAAAAAAGAAAAAAAATGACAAAAGATCACCAGTCCATGGGTTGTACCTTGTGGGCCTTACTGAATTTTGCTGGCTGGTGCCCTTTGCCCCTGTTTTTCAACTTTCTTCACGATTTCTTGTTCTATTTCAGTGCCTGCTAAACAAAAAATATTTCCATTTTTAATCTGACAATACTTGTTTGATATATTATAAAGAAAGAAAAATATTGTACAACAAAAAGATCAAACAGTTTAAAAAACCCAGACCAACCTAAAAAAGGATTTTATTGGAGAGATCCCCCAAAATGGTCATTTTATGCCAATTCCTTGGGAAAACCAAACAAAACTTTAATTTAAATATTCCTTTCCTAAGTTTAGACAGAAACGGGGTGAAGGGGGCGTGTGTCCCAGGGGAACTGCGGCTAATGGTGGGACTGGGTCGGGGGTCGAGCAGGCGAAGACCAAGGGGAACAACGTGGGGCTGGGGGTGAAGTACGCGGAGAAGCAGCAGCGGCGCTTCCACCCCGAGAAGCTGCGCGAGGGCAGGAACATCATCGGCCTCCAGGTGACATGGGGAGGGGGGCACGGGGAGGGGGGGGAAACAAGGACAGGGGGAGGGGGGCGTGAGGAGCAATGAAACCCCAGTTATTTGGGATCATAGGTAGAGTAGCTAAATGTAGACTAAATGTATTATACTCCAACCAAGTATTTAGGACCTAACTCTTATTTTAAAGTGAAGTCAGGACTCTAAGGAGTTAAGTCCAGATTTTTTTCTGCTTAGATGTTGCTCTTCCCTTGTGAATGCTGTGACTGTAGGGTATCTCTACAGCAAACTGACATGGCAACAATTAGAAAATGCTTTGTACCACCTGTCATGGCAGTATCCTCAACAGGAACCTGTTATTATGCAGCTTGAAAACCAACTGGCAGTTTATACACCAAACTCATCTCTTATTTATTGTCCACCACTTAAAATAAGTCACATTTACTGTGGCTCCAAGGCATTTTCTCCCCTTGGAATCTCTGGTTCCAATTATTTCCCCCCAGATGTCATTGGTTTGTATTTGCCAGGTTGCATCTCATTTTGTTTGCTGGGTGGTTTTGTTTGCTTTGTTGGTTTTGTGTTAGATTTCTAAATTCCATTTTAAGTCTGTGCAGGATTAAGTGTACAATTGCTTTAGGAAGAGTGATATCCCTGATAACCTCAAATTGAAAGCAGGCAGCTATAAGCAACTATGTAGACTCCTATCTGTAAAGTTCTTATGGTTTACATTTGTCTTTGTATGTGCATATATACCTGTCTAGGGACTGGGTTTGCCCAGAGCAATACAAGGACTGTAATGGCATGGAATATAATATGGTTGTTGAGCAATATTGTCCAAACTTCAGTGTCTCTTAACAGGGAAGCTTGGCCCTCTCGGTCAAATGGGAGCCTGGGAGACTTGCAGAAATGACAGCAATTAATCACCACACTGCTTTGAAACCTTATGTAAGTGCTCAGTGTTAAATATTACAGTGGCACCAACACAGAGGCTGACACCAGCCTTTGTAATCCAGGTCTCTGTAGATGTGAGGTTGTAGGCTAGGAATAATAAAATAATTCAGCTTGTTTGATTTGCCAGCCTTCTGGAAGAATAAACACTTTCCAAAATGTGAGCAGCTGACTGTGTGTTTAGCACTGTTTCTTAAAAGCACACTTCAACTACAAAGAAGTTCAAAATACAACCACTGTTTAAAGAAACTGGAACATTTTCTATTCCTGTCTGATTTTTTTCTACAACCATTTCCAAAAGTCACCTTATAAAGGAATGTCATCTTTGAATTAATCAACATTAATCATGCATTTTTGTACAGCTTTTTCACAGCCCGTATTACCCTGGACATAAGGCTTGTGGGGGACAATGAGCTCATGGAACCTGCAGTAATCCCCATTCCAGCAGAATAGAATGTGATTGACATCGGGTATTTGGAGGTAAAGCAATAGATCATTGCCCAGCACTGCATGTGTGAAATTATCAGAAGTATGTTAATTTCTTGCTCTCCTCTGTCATTTTACTTTGTGTTCCTCCTCACCTTGGAGCCTTATATTCAACATTCAGCCGCTGCCTGCTCGTGCTGTTGAGAGGAGTGATGGTTTCCCTGCTCTTCCTTAACTGAGAGGGGGTTTGGAGCCCATGGAGCTGGGCAGGGTGTAACCTTGTGCTTACTGGGCTTTAGCTGGATGGAGGCTGTAGGGCACTTAGCTTGAATGACACTAAATTCCCATGCTCAGGTTCTGTCAGAGAAGTGAGCACAAATGGAGAAAGTGGTCGTTTCAGTCTGCACAGAGAAAACCTGAGAACCATTTGGAAGTAAGGTTGACATAAAGCTTAGGCACTTGCTTACATCTCCTCTGTATGGACTAGTCCTTGTTTGATCAGTGGTTATTTCTTCACTGCTGTATCAGCCTTCTATACTGACCAAGCCTGCATCATGGTAATATTTGCACACTCTGAGATTCAAACCCAAAATGCCTGCTGTCCTTTGCAAATCATGTAACTTTTTTGAATCATTTCCCACAGAAAACATGTTCAGAAATCCTTGAAGTTTTCGTGACGTAAGTATTCATGCATCATCTCTAATAACTTCAGAGAAATCTACTGGGTGCATTGAGGGACAGATTTATTCATACAAAATTAAATAAGCACAGGCATTTTTTAGCGCGATATTAAAGGATACCAGTATGGAGCACAGGTGAATTCTCACTGTAATAACTTCGTAAACTCTTGGCTGACTACACCCAACTTTGTTTTGGGCACAAAATACTTTAAAATGCCTCATGCAAATGGACGCTTTCTAATGTGCAGACTTGCAGTTAATTGTGTATTTGTACCCAAGATACAGTAATAATGGTAATAATAAAAATCTAAAAATAATTCCAACTAAGTATTCTGGGATGATTTAGTATTGAAACCAAGTCATCACTTGATTTCACAATAAAAGAAGTATGAGAATAAGCAGACATTTAAAGTCACTGAAAAATACAATTTTAAATGTCTGGTAGAACTCCTCTTGGACGTTTTTGTAAACTCTATTTTGTACAGTGAACAGAAAGCACATCACTGATTAAAAAAAAAAAAATAGAAAAATTAGAGGCCCACAGAAATCTGTTGGAGCAGATTACTGGAAGAACATCTGTAGAAATATAATGTAATACAAGTTTAAAAAAAGATATATGAAATTATTTCAAGTACTGAAAGCATTCTCTTGTTCAAGGACAATAACTAAAAGGAGTAAATGCAAAGCAAGATTTAGAAGCTGATGATTTCTGTAAAGTTCTCCTGATTTCTGCTGGTTACTGTAGGAGGATGACCAACTGATAGATGTGTGTGTGCCTACCTGGAGATAATTGCGTTTAGATAGCCTAAGAATCAATGTTTAGAATTGGAAAGGTTAATTGAAGAAACTATCTTTCAGAACTAATATAGAGCAAACAGAGTAACTATAAAGTTTAAAGGTCTCCCAGAGCAGTGTCTGTCCTATTGAAGGTTATAACTGGAAACAGAGGTATTTACCTTGTATACAAAAAATTTTCTCCCCTATTAATATGTCCTTCCCATCTCTACTGTTGGCAGAGGTAGATGAAAAAATCAAAGACAATGAACCAATCTACTAATAAATAGTAGTGCAGTTTTGGGGGGAGGATGGTTAGAAATATTGCTCCTTTGTCTGATGGTCCCTTCTGGTGTTGCTGGTTATAATCCTCATTGACCTCTTGGCAAACTCCAAACTGCCTTTCCCTTCTGCACAAAAAAAAAAAGAGGAAACTGAGTTTCTGTGTAACAGATTAGTTAAGTACCAATAACACTACAGCTCTACAGAGTAAAATATTTTGGGATGAGGTGCTGGATGTAAGCATTCCTTTCAGTAAAATGTTAATCAGCTTTGCTACCATTCATTCTGACCACCTCCAGTCTGGTTGAGAAACCACTAATGAAGGAATTGAAATATCTTTAAACATCTGCTGGCCTCTAATAGAGGTGAGAACTGTCCCATTAAATACAAACATTTTACTTGTTTTCGCAGTTTGTCAAAAAGGAAAAACTCTCATTTTCCCACTGTAGAGGCTGCACAGTTTCTCCAGTATTGGATTGTAGAAGATGGGATAGACTACAATCAGTGTTAACCCAACAACAAATCAAACCAAAACTACATCACTACTTATCTCCAGTCCATATTTATTGGGAAATGCTGGCAAATAAGACCCAGCAATGGTTCCATGGCAATTCTCCTGAGCTTCCCTTTTAGCTTTTTAACTGCCAGGTGTGCTTTGAATATCCTGGGAACTGCTGCCACAGACTTGGATAAACAGTTGCTGATAAGCTCAAGAGCATCCTGCCCGTCTGCAAGGGAGATAACCACTCCCGGCAGTTTGCTTGTGTGGTAAATAGAATCTCTAAATTGGGGATGGAGGACAGGGAAAGGTGTAGGCTGCTTACCTGCGTATCACTAACTTACATGTTACAGTGTTTTCAGATAAGCCATTCACTGGAGAAAATCACCTGTTGTTTTGTCTGTTGAAAATGTGTGATACAGCAGAAACAAAACCCTTGGAGCTCAGGCCTGCAGCTTCCAAAGACCCTGTTATGCAGAGGAACAGGATGGGCTTGAGCAACTTCTGCAGCCCTTCCAGGCTTCAGGGATTTCTAGTGACCCCTCCAACAGGTACAGATTTAGTATTTACTCTGTTAGGAAGTCCACATATTTTCCTCATTTGGACCAGCATTAATTTAAAACCCCGAACCCCAATTTTCTTCGTGACCCAGCCCTCCTTCAAAGTTACCTTTATATAAGGTAACATAGCTGTCTTATGGCTACAGCTGGTACTTTCCACAGTTGAAGATTTGTTTGAAGACTCAAACTCTGTGAGATGCTATAATTAAGACAAATGGAGGATTTGTGTGTAGGTAACTAAAAAGATTTGGATGATTGAGATGTATCCCAAAAGCAAGAAGCCTCTGAATTGGTGACTCAGGGGAAGAATAAAAATCTTATGTATGATGTTTCACTTGCTCTCTAATGAAGAAGAAACTGCCAAGTAAGAAAAAAAATGTATGACAAGGATGAAATTCTCTGACCTGTGATCTGCAGGTCACGTTGCCTGGTCATAATCTATCAAAAGAGTAAATGCAATGCACGTTCTTTAGGTGTTTCAGGGATCAGTGGCAATGTGATATCCAAAAATGTACAGTGGTGTGTGCTGAGAAATGATCACAGCTCCTCAGAATATTGAACTTGTCTTAAGGTTAGGGCAAAAGACTCTTTATTTCATTCATAGTGGTGCCCTCAAAGATCACATGCTGCCATAAGTTTGGGAGCCTAATTTCTCCTTCACCAAGAATCAATTTTTGATTAATCAATATTAGCTTGGATAATTTGTGCTATAGGAGCTGCCTGTGGCAGGATCCTGGGCTTTTTGATGACAGAAAAAGAGTACTGGCCCAGAGAGGTGCTTTCCAAGCAATAAAAGAACCACCAGAGGTTTGACTGTGCCATAGCTACCAAAAAAGACAAAGTTTCTCTCCTAAGGACTGTAATAGTCCGATTGTGACAGATATCATACTGAATTTGGCAAGGGGTGCAAACTAAAATAAGAATGGCTTTTACAGGTAGGTACATTGGCCAGAAAAGGAAGACTGAAAAAAATGTGCCCCCTGTGGTAGCTAAGACAAAAGAGCTGGTGACAACTAAGAAGGCTGAGGTATGCAACGTGTTTTTTGCCTCAGATTTTAACTCTCTTTTGGCAGGTTATGTGGAAAAATTAAGTTAAAGACTGAGTTGAGTGACTATGCACATAAGAGATTTCCACTGGGAGGCCAGAAGGATAAATTCTCTATGAATACTTACGTGAAAAAGCCCAAAGATTTCTGAGTGACAATCAGTGTGGTTGACAGAAGTCATCTCATACTCATGATCTTAATTATGATCCTGCCTCCATTTTCTGGAGGTCTTGGAGGTGGTCAGTTCACTTTCGCATTTCATGTTAATAGTTCTCTGAACTCTGGAGATCAGTTTGTTCAGTTTTGTGATACAGGACCAATAAAGGACTGAAACCCTCAGACTTGATATATTTTTTTGGCAATGATGGTTGGATCTTTCAAGGACATTAAAACATATTTTATTTATTATATGATTTATAAGATCAAATTAGTTAACACTATTTCGGGCCAACAAATGTTCTTTCTTCTTCTTTTGGATCACGGTTTCCTCAACTAACTGCTAAAAAGTTTGTAGCTCTTCCTGAGGATGTGCCAAATTTAGCTTGTACTTGCTTTGTTTTGTTCCTAAGCTCGTGACAGGTTTGTTTTCAGTCAGCTGGTGTAAGTTTTCAGCAAGTTTTATTCCAGAAATCCCTGTTCTGAAAGTTGATTTTATGAGTTACTGGGACTGTGGCAAAGACTCAGTAGACTATAGAAGTTCCAGCAATCAGTTTTGCATTTCTAAACTTGCCTTATCTCTCTACACCTGTTTCTCACCTCTATGACTCTGATGGGCTTGTCATGCCCATCTCACAGGCTTTGTATTCAGGGTGATCTGGGAAGGGGGTGTGTATCCACAGCGTCTATATGGAACAAACTTCTGCTGCTTCAGGTGTGCATATAAACACTTTGTGAAAGTAACCTGAAAAAGCCAGAGCAAAAGAAAAAACACTGCAGGGTGACTGTAGTGCCCAGGCATCAATTTTCTACCAGTTTCCTCTAAATTTTGGTTTAAAATTGAAATACCATTTCACCATTTTTTTTAATTTGATTTCACCATTTTATTTGATTTTTTTATTTCAGCGTTTTTGTATTTGATGGACTGACCATTATTTGGGAATACTGAGTCGTAGCTCAGATGTCTTCCACAACTGGACAGCTTTTGGTTCACTAGCCTACTTCTTTAAAACCAGGTTTACACCAAGGTGCTCAGATGTATTTCTTGCTTGCAAACACTACACTTTGCACATCTGTTGGTACTTGTATCTCACCCAAAAGTGACACCTGACAGGCTTCTAGAAGTCTCCCACCTTAGTGAACTGCTTTTAAACCACTCTGAGAACTAAACCTTTACTGACTGTAATGGTTAAATTTTGTAGGAGGGTAAACAGGAAAAGGAAATTAAAAAAAAAAAAAAAAAAGTAATGCTTTTTCTGTATGTCTCCAAAAAGAAAGATCTTTTTATTACTTTGCCCTTCAACTATTTCTCAGGACAAGCTTGATCAGACTATCTATTGTGTAATATCCATAAAATAAACTTGTTACTTCAAGGAACCCCTGTGAAAATACGAAGTTTAAACAGAATTTATAACAGTAGCAGCAACGTCCCAGCAGTTAAATCCACCCAGGCATCAATAAACCATATTGTAGATTTAAAATTACTACTGGGGCCCTCAGCAAGGTCTGTAGCTTCTAAATGCTGCCATTGCTTCTACCAAACTGTAATGCAGACACTACCTGCTTAAAATACCACCTAATATTGCTTATTTGTAGCTATTTTGTATAAACCAGATAAATAATAGTCTAGATCTAGGGCATTTTAGTCATGAATACTTAATGCGTACTCAGTAACAAAAACAAACAAATGCAAAAAAATCAGAAGTCTGACTGAACAGTTTCTGGAAAAATTATAAATAGGAAGATGGCTTGATGCTTTAACAGGGAACACTGTCAGTGTGCTTACTCCAGCAGAATGCTGCACTTGTTTTGATGTCATTTTGGTAAGGCACCGAAAAAAGTGCCTTAAAGTTGTTTTAATGATAAATGTAGCAGTGACATTTTGCCACCTTAATGGCAAACTCCTACTTGTAGCTGGCTCCAAGAATGTTATTTTGCAGGTTTGTACTACTGATCAGAACATCAGACTTCATTGCTGGACACACTGAATAGTTATGATGAGTAAAGTGTGTTTTTAGACTATCATCTATGCTGGTAGTAATCAACCTTTAAAAATTACTATTTCTGGAACTTGCCTAAGGTGATAATGGGGGTCATTTATGGGGACAGCACTGGAAACTTGTGCTTATTACACTGAACTCCAATGTCATACTGATGGACCTCATAACTGTTTAAAATGCACTGTCATTTGAGCTGGGGAAACAGAAATTACACACATTACTTAAATGCATCTTCCCATGCCAGATTTTCCCAGTCATTTTTCTTTATAATAATAAAAAAAAGTGTCATTTAAGATTTATAAAGTAGACATTGAGGGGGGAACCGGGACCCCCCCGTGGGGACCCCAGACACTGGGTTAGGGGGGGACACGGGACCCACCCGGGGGACACGGGACCCACCCGTGGGGACACCGGACACGGTGTTAGGGGGGGTACACGGGACACGGGACCCACCCGGGGGGACACGGGACCCAGGGTGGGGGGGACACGGGACCCAGCCGGGGGGACGGGGGACCCAGGGGGGGGGGGTAAGGGAAGACACGGGAGGGGGCTGGGGTTTTGTAGCAATTGAATCTCTACACTACAACAATCTCACAGATTTTATCTTTATTCCTGAAGGGTTAACTACTTTAAAATAATATATATTTGATATTTCCCTCTCTTAATAGACTTCCTGGTAGATATGCCAACAACTTACATTAGAAATAGGAAAGGAAGTGGATTGTTAATATTAGAAAACATCTTCCATTTGCATAGGCCTGATAGAACGAA
Source organism: Actenoides hombroni (assembly GCA_024336885.1). Lineage (NCBI taxonomy): Eukaryota > Metazoa > Chordata > Aves > Coraciiformes > Alcedinidae > Actenoides > Actenoides hombroni. The sequence goes on from WUAM01005543.1 coordinate 17,856, forward strand.
ACACAAATTCGGAAAGAAATTCACCGTGCTCGCTGTTTGGAATATCAAAACCTAATAAACTTCAACCGGGAGGAAGAGTCTTAAAACGAACTGAACAGTCATTTCTTGACGTGCAAATAATAGAAAGGAAATCAGATCCATTTATTTGGAAACAACTACTACTGTAAAGGAGCTGGGGTTTTGCCTGGGTTTTATTTTAAAGCCCAAGTCACACTAATCAGCCCCAGCTATGATACAGAAAAAAAAAAGAAGTGGAACCATATGATACTCTCCGTGAGCCTTTGTTTCACAGAGGGGTCCAGTGAGGGATGAGACATGGAGGGGGCTGTGCCAGAGCGGGGTCCTGCCCCCGCTTCCCCTCTGGCTGTGTCCCCGCAGGAGCTGGGGCTCCGTGGGGGGCTCGCTCCGTGTGTGGGGCTTGGCCTTGCCCCCCTCTGCCATGGCCGAGCACTGGGCGTGCTGGGCCACATCCAGTCCCCTCCCCACAGCCCGCCTGCCCTTGCAGGGGACATGCAGGGTGGAAAGGCAAGGTTTCTGTAATTAATCAAACCTCTTTTGAATTAGCTGTTTTTATCTCAAACAGCAATGTGTATTCTCATGTACAGACTGATGCCATAACACATTGGCTGGACACTGGCAAATTGGTAAATGCAATCTACAATATTTGTTTTGCAAACAAAAAAAAAAACTAAATCAACTTTGATCTATATTTAAAAACAAAACAGGCTGAAAGAAGTTACTTAGTCCTGTCTTTTAGAAAGCTCTGTATTTTGAGGTAAGTTGCTCATGCTGAAGTTGCTCAGGTGCAGATTTCCAACTCTCTGGGGCTGGATGAGTATTGGCATCTCAGTCTGGATTCATCATGAGTGATGTAAAATGAATTTTACATACTTTATATCTCAATATTTCTTCAAAGGTGTGGTGGGCAACGTTTCCTCCAAATCCAGTGTCTTCTTGAGCAAGGTGTCTCCTTCCTGCCAACTTCCATCCTCTAAGCTCCAGCTCATGTGAGTTAATTTTCAGTCAGTACAATAATGTTAACTGCAGTTGAAGCTCACTGTTTACCAGGGAGATACAGAGATACAGCTGGCTTTGACTATTTGTTTCTACTTGGACATTCCAAGTGATAACACAGCTTCCTGTGGTCACCTTTGCATCTTAAATTTGGTTAAAACAATGTCATGTATTTAGTGCATTGTCACTTCAAGTAAAGTATCATAATTTTTTTTAATGAGGCCTGTATTCCTTATTTTTTCTCAGCCAGTTTTATCATCACTTGCATTCTGTAACTGAAAAACTTTTATAAAAAGTTTCATAGATGCAGGTCTATAATGAACTCATAACATATCAAACATATTCCGAGTTTGTCAAGTAACAGCTTTTAGCATGCAAAGTACTGTTACCTCATCTGCACGAGGGGCATCTTTATCCAGTTCCCGCCACGAATGCTCTATCTCTGGCTCCTTTGGAAATAGTTCATTTAAATCCTCATCATCATCTGTCATTATGGGGTAACAAGCAACAACAACCATACTGGACTCAAGTAAAAAATCAACTGAGCTTGACAACCTTTTTTCTGAAAGCATTTAACATAGAAAAAAATTTCTTCCAGATGCTCGAGAATCATAACATTACTAAGACAGTAGAAAAAGACTACCTGCAACTGAAAGAAATGGGGAGGTACCCTGGCTTGCTCCCACCAGTACTGTGATAATCTTTATGAAAGTTGATACAACCTATTAACTTTGCCACCAGCTGGCCTCCTTTATGTCTTTGGCTGCTTTCCTGGATTCTTGGGCTATGTGTAACACGGTGCAGCTAGCCACTGAACAAACAGATGCACATCCACTGTGCTTCCCTCAGGTGTGGGAGTGCAAAGCAGGTTTGGGAGGAGGGGAAAAAGAGCATGGCTCAGTCAGCACCCTGAGACAGACCAAGATTATTGCTTGTCTTCATCAAGTCCCTTTGGATTTTTTGCACACCACTGATTTTTTCAGTCTGTAAATTACTGAAAGACATGAATGTTATTTGAATCTTATGTACCTGTTCTTCATGTAATAGGTAATTTTGGAACTGAGAAAGTACCTACCCCATATCAATTGTATTTCAAAACTAAATTTTATCTTGTAATGATCAGCAAGTGGTTACTGAAGGAAACAAAACGCGCTGCTTTTCAACTAGTTCCTACTGCAGACAGTTGTTTTAAATCAGGAAGCAAGGACAGCAAGAATGCAATGTTATTTTACAATCATTGTAAATATAAAAGCAAAAGTGCCTCTCTATGTGAATGAGTTACAAACTGCTTTAATGTAGCAATGTATGGAAGCAGTGTTGAACTTCAGAAAACAATACTTGTACTGACCTATGAAGCTTTGGTGGTTTTAAGTTATAAGATATCAGAACAGTGTGGTTTTATCTGGGAAAGGATACAGAATCTTTTCAAGCAGAAATTTTTGGTGGTGCGTCTTCAATCATATTAGCCGCCCCCTGGCACTGTACCCACTGACGCTGCGCCCCCCGGCACTGTACCCACTGACGCTGTCCCCCCTGGCACTGCACCCACCTGGCACTGCACCCACCTGAGTGCTGCACCCCTTGGCACTGCACCCCTTGACACTGCACCCCCTGACACTGTACCCACCTGGCACTGTACCCACCTGAGTGCTGCACCCCCCTGGCACTGCCCCCACCTGGCACTGCCCCCACCTGGCACTTCACCCCCCTGTTCTGCTTCATCAAGGTACTACGTCTCAGAATGTGGGTGTCTACATTGTGCTTGTATCTGGGGCTAAACTACAGCAGTTGCTCTACTCTGTGTTGATCCCCTCCCCAGCAAAGAAGGAAATTTGGAAAAGCAGAGGAGACCTATGGGTTGTAATGAAAAGAGGTTTAACAAAACAAAACAAAAGACAAAAGTTAATATTAATACCAATATAAGTTATACAAAGTTATACTCAGCCCAGGGAATATCCTTATAATTATTTAATTATCATTCATATTTAGGAAGAATGTATGAACACACCAGCAGTGTACTACAAGGTACTTCAGTGTAAGGATTCATTCTTTGTTTAGTTATTTTTAGGTTTTGGTTGGTTGGGGTTTTTTTCCTAGTGTCTTTATTAATTCACCCAATAATTATTTTCATAGTTAGTTAGCAAAAATTATGTCTGAAGGACAATGGGTGTGAATCCTCTTTCAACAGGCCTTATCTTTTTTTTATTGGCTTCCAGAACAGCTCCATCAGCCTGGGTAGGCAATATTACAGTTACAGGTGTCCCTAAAATGATTTTTTTTTAGTCCTTTTAGAGAGGTGCTGCAATACAATGATGCTGCTTGCAGTTGAAGAGCAAAAAGTATGTTCATGTATTTCAAGTGTGGAAAATGACTTTGTTTATTCTTTCTCAAAAACTATTACAGAGGTAAATTCTGTTTCAATCTGTGCAAGGAGTGTGGGAGGTAGTGATACCAAAAGTCTGTTCCTCAGCTCAAGAAATATGAAAAGACAGACAACCTCTCTTTGTGCCTTGGAAAAAGAGCAAGCAAGCTGATGGTACCACTGCTCTGCTGTCCTATCCTTTACCATCTTCCTGGCTATGGTCTGGCTGCTCTCAAAGTTCATTTCCTTGCTCCCATCCTTCTGGCAGATACTCTACAACATTGCACTGGTGTGCGCCACCATGGAGGATTGGAAGAAAGCTGAGGAGCGTAAACACAGTGAAAATAAATGTGTATTTTCCAAAAGCAGGTCTCCATTTGACACTGGAAACTATTGCTACTCAATCTCCCTGATATTTTCCACTAGCATAGCCAAGAGCTTTCCAATTGATTTCATATAATTATTAGAAAATGCATATAGATGAATGAAGTGAAGGAGTAACTGAGACTGCTTATTGAACAAAATGTGACAACAATTTCCCCTCAAGCCTTTAATAGACTTCCTTGCCGAATATGTTCTATGTAAAAATCAGTAAGCAGCTGGTGGACAGAGAGACACTCAGAAAACCAAAAGCTCCCCTTCTGAGGGCAGCAGTTAGCCCTGTCACAGGATCACAGGATGTTAGGGGTTGGAAGGGACCTCTGGAGATCATTGAGTCCAACCCTCTGCCAGAACAGGACTGTATAGCCTAGCGTAGGTCACACAGGAACATATCCAGACAGGTCTTGAAAGTCTCTAGAGAAGCAGACTTCATAACCTCACACTTTTTAATCATGGCTTCTAAATGGGATGCATGATGCTTGGTCTTAATGGACTACTGGGTTGTAATTATGGTATCTATGATTTAACAGGTGAAGTATTTTGGATTGTGCAGTTAATTACCCTTATGTGGATAAATCTATAGACACATACACTGGTTGTTACTGGACTTTAGAGTTCTTCATGAGGTGGGGTGTTTTTCTTGAAAAAAAGATTCTTGAAAATCCGCAGCCTATAAATTAACTGCTCACAGTATCAGCTAGAGTTGGCTCTTTCAGTCCTTTTCTTCATCTAGATTAGAGTCTTTTGAGCTCATCAAAACTGAAGTGTTCTCATCATTTTATTGCTCTTGCTAAACAGTTGGTGTCCAAACAAATTCCACTTTAGTACTCTAGATTTACAAAAACCCATCATTTTCTGACAAAGAAGCTGTTCCACCCCCCCAAAAAAAGCATTGACCAGCAGTAGGCTACTTTGCTCCATGCATCTGAGGGCCCCAGCACAGCCCCTGGGAAGCTGCTGCAGTCCCACAGCAGTTCAGGTGCTGCTGGGGCTGGGTGGCTGCCCGAGAGACATCCCTCAGGGGACAGAAATGCCCACAGCAGCCTGCACTGAACGTTCCCAGCTCCCTGCTGCTGCTTTACTCAGGACATCCCAGTACTTTTGTACTTAGGGAGCAGGGCTTTGGGCCTGGGTTCACTCTGAGAAGATAAAGAAATGTTGACCACTTTCTGTGTGAGATGGAGTTTGGTTTTATTTCCCAGAGTATGTTTTCCTCAAAATCTATTAAATAATAAATCCTTTTTAAAGTTTACTCTGTTTTTCACCATTCTGAAGGGTTCACTTTTTTATGTATTTCTGGCCAGTGTCAAAAGAATATTTCTTTTCCAAGCACAATATTTTACAAACATTTGTAAAGGATATTTGCATTAGATCTCACAAGCAGTCACTGCATCTAAAATTGCACTGATCCAGTCAAGCCGGGCCGTGCTGGCTTTGCCCCCGCCTTAACCCGAAGCTGCTGGGAGCCGCGGGGGGGGGAGGCGGGGGTCTCCTGAGCCCGAGCCCGGCCCCATCCCGCCCCGGTACCAAGGCAACGGCGGCGGGGAGGCGGTGCGGCGGAGCTGGGGCGGGGGGGGGGGGGGGGGGGGGGCGGGGCGCCCGGCGCCCTTGGGGGCGGGGGGAGGGGCGGGCCGGGGGCCGGCACGGGGGGGCGCGGACGGGGCAGAGCAGCTGAAATAACTCTGCTCAGCTTCTGCCTGTTGACCTCTGCACTGTTTGTGTATGAGGAGGGAGAAGGAGCAGCATAACATTTATGTCACTATTTTAATAAGAGATGTGTGGGACTGGAAAAGCCTATCAAGGTGTAAGCCTTATTTTTCCATAACTAAAACCAAACCAAAAAAAGTTGGAGGTGCTTTCATTATAAAGTCTGTTTGAATTATAAAGCTATAAGGGTTTTACTGGCTTTCATCAAACTCTTTAATGTCCTTGAAAAGCAGAAACCAGGAGCACACACAATATTCAGAGCATGGGAGCACCAGAAAATGTAGCAGCAAAAGGCCTCTTTGTCATAACTGCAATATCCTTCCCGATCAGCTCCACTGTTTTATTGACTTTTGTTTTTCATTTCCACTTGACATTAAGTCAACAATTTTAGAGAGCTGTCACTGGTGGAGAACAAGTCTTATGAGGAATAGCTGAGGGAACTGAGGTGAACTCTAAGAAATTATAGCTTAAATGAATTGTGGGAAGTAACATGACATAATAGTAGCAAGATTATTTATAACTTCCATTAAAAATATGTGCTTATTGTAATCAGCATGGAAATTGACAAGAGTGGGAAGCACTTCAACTATCTACAATGTTGTTATTAGTCACTTTAGGCTCTCTTTGTAGTCAAGGTAGAGAAACAAGTACATTTAAGGTGCAATTGATATGATCTATATGAGATGCCAACACACAACAGGTGTTCACCAGCAATCACTGACCCATCTTGACAAAAGCCTGATTTCATTAACATTTTTCTTTCTGCTGACTTTTACAGTCAGGACAGATGTGCTTAGCCTTGTTTTCACATTTGAGCAATTGCAAGGCTGTCCATCCCCAGCAGACGGGGGGAGGGACACGAGGCTCTTTATGGTGCATGTTGTTATTTCAGCAGGTAGGTCACGCACACTGGTAGCTCTTTGCTGGATGTACATTGTTTACTAGTAAATAATACCATTTACCATAAAATACTCAAAATCCCTCCTCTCCTCCTTAACTATTACATTCTGACTAATGTTTATTAATCTCTGTTTACATCAGAATTAAAAAAACAAACAAACAAACAAAAGCTTTCAGAATGGCAAAAAGTACATCAAAAAGTCTGGCCAGTTCAGAGCACTACATCAATAGCATGCAGTAATAATTTCAGCATCTGTTCATTTTGTCCACTTCTTCAACATTTTGATTTAAGATACTGACAGTTGCTTCTGGTGAGTTTTCAAATACCATCCCCTTTCATCATGTTCCTCAAAATCTTGCTGCTACCTAAAAATTACGCTGGTGGAAGTTGAATTCTGGTGAAGAATGCAGATGGGGTTATGGAGTTACTCTGGGTTGACAAATGATGCCTTTGCTTTCACGTAGTATGAGAATTGGTGTAGCTGGTGTGATTTTTCTCCTCTGATAAGAGTGTGTGTTGTCATTT
>WUAM01005579.1:0-24745 GCA_024336885.1 Actenoides hombroni
CTTTGTGTGCCTTGCCTGACTCCAGCTATGTTTTTAGTAGTCATATAGAGAGTCTGGGGGGTTTTGAGGGGAATTTTTTTTTTCCTCACCAGAATTGCCTGGCTCACAAACCCAACCTTGCCTCCTGTAGTCACACAATGTTTTTTCTTGCTCATGTCTCACTTCCTGTAACAAGAAGTTTTCCCTGCCAACCAGTGTCCTCATTACAGTTGTGTAATCCCATTTTTTAAAAGTAATGCCCTCAGATGCTCGAGTCCCTTCATCATCCTTTCTCTCTTAACTGACATATTGGTTCTGTACATGGGCAAATAAAGGGAGCTCTGACTGAATATTTGCCTCCCACTCTCTCCCTCTATGAAAAACTACCATGCACAGATTCACTCAGATGAGGAACAGCAAGAAAGAAGCTAACAATGAGTGATACAAAGAGACAACATGTTCATTAAGGATTAAAGAAGGGTGGCTTTACACACTGCCAAACAGTTTTTATACTAAGACAGTTTTTGTTGCTGTTCAGATGCCCTTAAGAGGAGGAGAGCTCTGTGTGTGAGTGCTGGTGGCTTGCACAACCTGTGTGTCAGTAGAGGCTGAGGTCTTTACAGGAGCCAGCCATTGAGAGTCTCATTAAAAGTTCTGATCACAGAGTCCCAATCTACTTAAATTAGAGGAGTAAAAAAGAAGAGTTGAGGTAAAACAAGGGAACCATGTTGTTGTGTTCTTAAAATTTGGGTTGTTTGGTGAAAATAATGAAGTGGTGTAATGAGATTGCCCAGGTAAAACACAGAAACTTCTTCAGTGGAGAAGTTTAGACACAGTCTGGGCAAACACCTGTCAGGAAAAGAATTGGTAAAATCATAAGGAAAAGGAGAGACCAGTAGTTTCTGATTTGCTGGTTTTCTATTGTTGTTTAAGACAAAAAAAAAAAAAGCCTACAGACCATTTTGATGCTTGAGACAGGATGTCAGATTGCAGCTTGCTTCAAGAAGGGAAAAAATGCTTTTGATAGAGTTTAAATGACTACCAAGCAATCCACTTTCAAAAATTAGATGATGTAGGCCCTACATCAACAGCTGCACTGTTGGGTTTCTTTCTGTGCCCCCAAGCTTTGAAACCACCTGGGAACACCAGGCCTGGTGGGTTTTTTTCTCTGCTCCCAAGTTTTTAAGCCATTGGGGAACACCAGGCCTGGTGGGTTTCTTTCTATGCCCTAAGTTTTGAAGCCTTTGAGCAGCCAGTGGCAAACTGCTCCTGTCCTCTGGAGGTACTGATCCAAATCACAGATATAGGGAGAGAGGAGAAACTGAAGGAGCAGCTATTGGGATGGGGCAGATGTGGGGTTCAGCTGTGATAGGAGCAAGAGGTGCAGGGGTGGGCATGTCAGGTCAGGAGATAGGGCAAGGGGGAAGGAAACAGGCCAACTCCCATCATTTCAGCCACTAGAAAATACAGATGCTTGGAGAACACAGCCATGACCCAATTCTCTGTTTGTTTTTGTTGGGTTTGTTTGGTTTTTTGTTTGTTTGTCATGTTGTTGTTCGTTGGTTTTTTTTTTTTTTCCTATTATTAAACCTTGTATTTGTTTTGGTGCAGAGAAATGTATAAAGTATTTCTTTGCTGTGAGGAATTACATTGTAAGACCATAGATGGACCCTCTTCCAAGAATGAGGGGAGCAGGAGAAGTACAGGATCTGCCTAGCTGAACAGGGCAACAGTTTGCAAAACTTTCCACATTTATGGTCTTGTGTAATGTACTCTAGCCTTTTCACAAACTCTAATGTCATGTATGGATCTTTATCTACCACTGATTTCTCCTGTTCTGTGCAGGACAGTCTGAAAGGAGTCTCATATGGAACAGGCACGTTATGGCACATGCAAATCTCCACTGCATCTCCTATTGACTAAGTAATAGTCAAAGAACACTTTCAAAATTTCCCATTTCAACATATCCCTGTCCCTCCTTTCACAGTCAAAACAGTAATGGTGAGTTTTGAAACCAAAGGTTTCAGAGGCAGGTTATGAACACATGATGTATTCCAAGCAAGAGATAGGAATGCCTACTGAAGCAGGATCAATGTAGCACTGAAAAAGACAGCAGAAGCAACAGGTAGTGGTTTTTAACAGCCTATTAGACTGAATGGGCCTGCATGGTTTACAGCACAGCCTTGAGATTATAAAAATCTTGATGTTATACTTGATCAGTATGTGCTGAGAGCTGGAAAGGTGCTGATCACACCCCTGAGATGTGGCTGCTGCAAGGCAGGGCTCACACAGCACTAAGGCTGGTTTCCAACATTCGCCCTGCAGGGGGATGGGAGCAGGGAGGGGGACATGACTGGGACAGATAACCAAACTGACCAAAGGGATATTCCATACCCTACGATGTCAGCTGAACTATAAAAGCTGGGGGGGGGGGGGTAAGTGCATTGGTTTGTCCTCCAGGGCCATTGCTGTGACTGTGAAGCAGTCACACCAGTGAGGTAAGTAGGCCCCAACATGGCATTGAAACTGATCTGCTTTTAAAAAGGTTTTGCTCCCAGTCCTCTCTGGCACATTTTGAGCTTGACTGCATCTGTATTTTTGAAGTAAGAACCTGACATGAATGGTAATATCCAAGTAATATCCAAGGATATAAAAGAGATATCTTAATACTCATGGCATAAGCACAGGTCTCTTATCACAGAGACAGATTTTTGTTGTCATTCCCTTCATCCTCTATTGATAAAGGTATTAAACAGAAGTGGCCCCAATACTGAACCCTGGGGAACACCACTTCTGATGAAGGGTTTTGAAATACAGAAGAATTTCTCAGGCTGGTAGAGTACAAGAGCTGTTGATCACTAGGAAGACCATTTTGAGGAGGCATCATTATATGCAGTTCTATTCCTCTACATAGTGCTTGCTCTCGAAAACAGAGGAATCAGTCTGGAAGAATCTTTAGTTTTCAGTATTCAGGATTATGCATATTTCAAAAGCTCAGAACAGTCAGAGTCTATGAAATTAAGGACTGTCATATAGGACTGATCAGCTCAAATCCCATGATGCTGCAATCAAAACCAGGAAGTATTCATAGGATCAAATCTTTACAAACAGTAAAACAGCCTTCAGGTTACCACCCCTAAATTACAGTCATAAAATTCCTTGACTGAATGCATTTTGATTATGGCAAAGATACTGTATTATCTTATGATAAAGGTGCTGTGGGCTGTCCAGGAAGGTTCTGACACTTGTGGCAATGTGTAATGCCAGGGACTGCAGCACTGGGAATACTGGGTGAGATGGAGGGGAAGGTTGGGAAGGGAAAAGAGCACAAGGAGGCAACAAAAGACACCAGGATGAAGTGAAACACATCAAAGAAGAAGGGAGAAACCAGCAATTAAACCTGGGGATCTCCCAGAGCCTTGTGCTCCAGGCTATGGCTAATTTTATTATTTATTACTGAAAGCTGAAATTAAATACAGTCTCATTTTCAGCTCCTACAGTATATTGATATTTTCTGAAATAGATGTCAGTATGGAAATTACACGGTTGTGCACACTTTCCCAGTTACATCAAGAGTTAATTAAATGGCAACACAGCTAAAATGAATTCTCCACTACCTCAAAACCTGAATGGACTGTCACTTTGAGTATACAAACTGATTCAGTCTGCACACCATGGGCACACAGTTCATACTGGGTTTAAACATTATAAGCTTCATAAATAATTATATATGAAGCTCTGAAATACTTAACAAAGTTACTATTAAAAACCTTTTTAATTAATATTAAAGATAAAATTGAAATTAGAATAGACCAAAGGGAATTATGTCACAAAGTATATTTTTTTTTTCAGTTTTTCAGACCAAGTGAACTCAAGAAATACATATTTCAAATCAAAAGTCATCTAAGTTAAAACTGAAATTCTGATTCCGTATAAAAGCCGGAGAAAACTCTTTTCAGACAAAAAGGAGTTGGTCTGGTCCCCAGTCTGAAATCAGGACACCAACTCTATTGTACTGCTCTTTGTTTCCTGCTCTTTTATATCTGTAGAGGGAATGTGATGATAGGAACTAAATTTTAGGTAGTTAAAGGTAGGTGAGTTGAATTTCACACATCTAGATATTTCTTATAAGCAGTATAAAACAAAATCCCTGTCAAATAAAGCTGAGTTTTGTAACATTTTTATGAGCTGATGAAGTTCAGGTCTGTTTGGATCTGAAAGGAGACCTTTGCAGGCATAGATGAACACTATGGTGGAAACAAAAGCAGTGGGAGCTGGAGCACTGCATGGGCTGGCAGCACCCAGCTCTCACTGGACAACTGACCCAAGACCTCACAATCCTTCGTGCTCTCCTCGGATCTCTAGTGGTATGTTCTCTCTCAGCTTCTTATTTCTTCTTACCTTCCCAGTTTAGGGCTTATGTGAACTTTTCAGCTCAGGAAGCTGCAGTGACCTAACAGCAGACAGTTGTTCACTCACCATTGTGCCTCCTGATGAGGCTGCTTGTGCTGGACTCACAGATGGTCATGGTGGAATATTCCTGTGGTTGGGAGCAGCTCTTTGCCACTCCTGCCATGAGAGATCAGGCAGCTTGCAGAGCTCTCTGGGGCTGCACTGACTGCTGCTTTATTTTTTGGGGAAAAAAAAAAAGATTAATCTGACAGCTTGATCCATCTTGATACAGAACTGTTCAAAGCTGTTGATTTCGAATGTCTCAAATCTAAAATAAGTGGATATTCAAAATTGCTAGTGCAGTGAAAAAAAAAACAGATTAAATGACCCCACAATTTTAAACTGCTTCTCTCTAGTCAAATTCCTGCATTATTCCTCCAAGGAAGCACACGGGGAAATGGCAAATGGCAGCACATGGGCAAGTCAGTGAAGCTCCCTCTTTAGGAAGGGATCAGAAACACAGGGACTGTTGAAGTGGAAATAAAGTGAATTTCAAAGCTTCAAGGGGGGTGTGGGGTGATATCCTTTGGGGAAAAAAAGCAAATCCCAATGGATCTGCTCATATTGCAGCAGGTAAAACCAAAGCAAATAACATTTGAAGTTGCCCTGGAGAGATTTCAAGGCATTTATTCATTTATTTATGAATATAAATATATATTTTTTATTATTTAATCAGGAGAGGAGGCACCACGTTCTTCCAAGGAGCTTGGCATCAATCACCAGAGTTACATAGGAGATTTAGGAGGGTCTCATCTAAGATGCAAGGTTCACACTACACTTAGGAAGAGCCAGACACCAGGTATTCAGTAGAGGACTCAACTGCTTGAGCACTTTGGTCTGCTCAGGCCAAGTACACCCAAAACAAATGAGAGTTTGGACTACAGCATCAAATTTACTTGGAGTCTGCTTTTATGGGAAGACTTGGAGCTGCAGAGGAGGTGGCCTCCTAAAGTGATCTTTGGACAAAAGAAGGCATCAGGTGATACAGTCCCACTCAAGGCTCCAGATGAACACAGCCACAAACAGACTCTCATCTGCTGAGTGTCTGAAAGCCAAGGAAGGCCCAAGGGCAGAGGCACAGCTTCTTATTCCTGGGGAGCAGGCTACAGACAGCTCTGCTGACAGCTTGGGGTTCCTGCTGTTTCCTCTGTAGTACTTAAACTGCTTTCCATTGGTGGCAAAAGAGTTACAATCACATGGGGTACTGGAACAGGCTGCTGGAACAGGGAGGTGGTTGCATCCCCATCCCTGAAGGTGTTTAAAAGATGTGGTGCTGAGGGATATGAGATGATCTTGAAGGTCTCTTCCAACCTGGTCTATTCTATTCTATTCTGGTTTAGCAGCAGACTTGGTAGAGCTAGAGAATGGTTGCACTCCATGATCTTAAAGGTCTTTTCCAAGTGCAATGATTCTCTGCCTGCATACCACAAGCCCAGGCAGCATGCATGGGAAAAATATTTTCTCTTTAACAGTCTCGTCAAGCTGTGTAAGCCTGTCATCTGTAATCTTAGTTTTAAAAAGAAAACTTGGGTGTGTTCTTTTTTTCTTCATAAGAAATTTTACTCTGGCATGGAAAGATGCCTGCTGTTTGTATTTTCAGAGGTTAACATATCTTCCTAAAAATTACTTGTTATCTACCAGATGTTATACATGCTTGTTATTAGGTAAGAACCCTATCTCTTTGTCCTTAATTGCTGTGTTTTTACTCACTGCGTTCATTTTCCAATTCCTGGTTTTCTTATTCCCAGTGGCATGAGAATAAAGATGGTCTCCAGTGTTCTGAAAGGCCCAGACAATTAGATACCATAGTGAAACACACTACCAAGTAGTCATGTCCCAGCTAATGCTCACACCTGGGCAGAACATTTTGAAATCTCCAGTTGGTGGTTTCACAGGAAGGGCAGGAGAGAGAAGTGGAATAGATGTGTACAGAATGCTTGAGCTGTCAGGAACAAACATTAAAATGATCAGAACATCTCAAAGAGCAGAATTAGAGCTTTTTATTGTTGTTTTATAACTTTGCTCTAATCAACTTTTTATCCATTGACTCCCTTGCAAGTTCCAACCAACATAATTAGCACTATCTAAATTAGTTATCACTCAAAATTGCTTCCTTCTTGGAAAAAAACAGTTTTATTTTAAAATTATAGGTGTTACCATAGGCTATGCCAGAACTATATGCATGGCATCTCTTGGGAGCGTAACAAGGCTGTTTTATAGAATGGTGGATTTTGATCGCATGTTGTCTTGACAGTTCTGTCTTTGCTTTCACCTTGCTATCCAGGCATTATCCCCATCTCTGGTTTACAACTTAAACTAAAAAGGCAGTTAAGATTTTCATCATTAGATTTGTTCTTATTGCAATTACTTTGTGCAGACTGAAATATGGAATTTATTTTCAGTGCAAGCATTGTAATTTTTAAGATTATTTGTATACCAGACTGCTTTTTATTTTTTGGGGGAGTGGTTTCTATTTAGTTTTTAGTGTTTTATTCTCTAGTAACAGGAAAATTCTGTGGTCATTACTCGAGTTCCCACTTTATTGGTGACCCATGCAGGTTGTTAGCCATTTATGAATGTGCTACAGTGAACATTTTACAAAGTTCATTAATCTTCACGCCCAAGTAATTAATGTCAAAAAGACAGCATATTTTTATATGCATGCAATTAATGTTTCAGTAAAGGAGTCAGTTAAGTGTATACATACAGAAAACACAGAATACTTTTAGGCATTATGGCGCAAAATAGCAACCTTACTTTGGAATGTTGTGATTGGAATAAAAAAATTTCTTTTCCTCCATCCTGACACTTCAGAGCAATTAAATTTAAACAGTTAAATTTCTCATTTAACAGAAACAGTCTAACATTTCTGTATCTGTCATGATATTGCAATTAAAAAAAAAAAAGTCATACTGTATTGATTAAGCATTTAATGAGGTTTACGGAATTTACTTTCATTATTCTTTATGTTGACAGCTGCATTTAAGACTTAACAATCACCGTGGAGGTTTTGATGAAAAGTGACAGAAGATACTAAAGACTGAAATTCTCTTGTACCAATTACAAGCTCCTTTATTTTTCATATAATTATAAATATATAATAAATATGTATTATATGTATATATATATATATAAAAAATATATATTTTGTATATTTATCCTATGGCAAGGTGCCTCTGGTGTGCCGCTGCTGTAGGCACACAGCAGCCTCCCATCCCACCTCTGCTGGGGGCTGTTGCTAAGCTGCCACCACACACTCAGGAGCAAGATGGTGGAGTCACCATCCCTGGAGGTCTTCAGGAGGGGATTTGACATGGCACTTGGTGCCAAGGTTTAGTCATGGGGTCTGTGGTGACAGTTAGACTTGATGGTCTTTGAGGTCTCTTCCAACCTAGGCGACTCTGTGAAGTCTTTTCCCTATTCCTTAGTCACTGAAGCCAATGTTATCAGGACAAATGGTAGATGTTCAGAATCTGCCTTTGACCACAGAAAAATGGCTACCCTTTTTTTTGTTTGACATTATTTCAGGTGACTTCTCTGCTCTTCAATCATACAAGATAGCCAGAAAGATAAATGCCTTTGGGGATAGCAAAGAACAATACAGCAGTATTTTAATCTGTCGTGGGTTTCTCTCTCATTTATTTATTTACATTTGAGGTTTTCTTTTGTTTTGTCTTGGGTTGTTCTGTGACCGCCCGCTCCTTCACCCTTTTTTTTCTCCCCCCCCCCCCCCCCCCCCCCGCCTTTGTCTATCAAGTCTGTTAGTTGACATTTACAGCAATTTGTGCAAATGAGAAGGGGCCTCCTGTACTGATGAGGATTTAAGGAATTGTTTTTCACTACCTCTTCAGAACCTGGCTCTGACCCCTTAATCCTGAATAACTCTTTTCCTCTTTTTTTAGTACAGAAACCACCCCTGGCAAAGAGGTGTGCAGTGCCACCACCCTGCCTGAAGCCTGCCCTCTGTCACCTCAGCTCAGTGCTCCACGGAGGACAACACAACCACCTCCTGGCACTTACTTGTTCTCCCAGGCTTTTGCAAGAGACTCTGACCCAGTGCTGGAGGGTATTTCGAGCCGCAGGAGGCTCCAGTACAGAGAGACCAACGCTTCCTGCACCCTCAGTGGTGACATTCCTGAAGAACGTTCCTTTCTCATATCCCCAGTTCGCACATCAGCTCATCATTAATACCTTCCTGTTCCTAGGATGAATTGATGCAGCTTCCGCTTCTCTTGCCTACTTTTCTGAACGCTAGATGTCACTCTAGGGCTGACCAAATGTTGTAAAGTAAATTATCAAGTAAGGGAGGAAAGTGCTAGAGTTTGTTTACTCCAGAAATATTTATGCTTTTATACCTGAGCTTTAACTTAGAGAAATTGCAGTAAAGCTTACTATGAGACAAGTGATCTTGACCTCCCTTCTTTTTTATCAAAGAAGCAATTTATCATGATCTTACTGGAACTGTCACTATTTTTGTATGCCTTGAAAGCAGAAAGCTGTCCTGAAAACCTGAAACATGCTGATCATTCATGTTATCAGTGAAAATCCAGAACATCCAGCACCTTCCAGGCTGGTCTTTCCATGCTCTGCTGGTATTGCTGCTGCTGTAGACCACCATCACTCATGGCACAGAGTCACAGGTCTGTTTAAGACAGCAATGAAAGAAGTATTAGTATTGAGCAGAACTGAGATAATGGTAACTTCAGCAGCAGGCTGAAGGGTTAATTATATGATAATAGGTAATATGAGACAAATGGACATTTCTATTCCCTATATATGACCTATATATTTTCTATATTATCCCTACACATGAAAGGATTTCAATATCAATGTTATGTTCTTGTTTGAGGCCAAATTTTGGCAAAGGAACCTTGCAGCTTTTCTCATCCAAAGGAGCAACAAGGGTCTAGCCTCCAAGCTGGAGGGTAGAGGAGGAACATAGGCTATGGTCTAGTTCCTTTAAACCATGGACATCTTAACAAGGCATTTCCTACTCTCTTCCATTAAGGAAGAGCCTTTGCCCTTACTCCAGAAAGGCAGAAGTTTTCACAGGCTCTTAATCCTGTGTTGACTTGCATGGAAGGCTTGGTCTTCAGAGCTTCTCATGTGTTGAGAAACTGACCTTTAAGATATTTTTTTCTGTCTTTAATCTCAATTTCTAACAAGAAGATGGTTTGCTTGCCAGGTGACAAGCTTTTCTGAATTCTGCAATCCACTTAGCTCTGTAAATATTGCATCTTTCCCACCCAGATGAGCATAAGCTACTTTATTGTAGCTGTCTAAGGACTTCAGGATCACCATTGTTTTCATTTCATTTAGTCTGAAAGTTTTGTCCTTCTTGCAATCTTTGTGGTGAATCTTTTTTGTGTAGCATGATCAGCTGGTATCTACTGGAAGCACTATAGAAACATATCTATTATTATTATTATTATTTTCCATTTGTAAATACTGACAATGTGCTGCATCACAGTTTGTCATACAGAGAGCAGATGTTTTTTTGTGAAGTTAACACTGAAGCTCAGAGATACTGCATCTGATTTGCCAACACCAAAACCCTGCAAACTCTACAAAATATATGATGAATACTGGATTAAGCATTGTCAATACTTACAGTTTAGAACATTTAAAAATTGAAAGTGTCTATTAAAATATGACCAAAAATATTTCCAGTGTTTTAAGGGCAGTGCAAACATTTCCTTTTCCATTAGGAATACCAGAGTTTTCATCTGTTGTGCAGTATTCTGTATACTTGAAGAGCAATTGAAGGAGCTGGGACTGTTTAGTTTAAGGAAGAGGAGACTGAGGGGAGACCTCTTGTCCTGGTTTGAGTGAGAACTGAACAAATCTTATTCAGTAATTTGGTTTTGTTGGAAAGTGATTTCATTGATGAGCTTCCAAGACCTGTCTGGGATGGGAATGAAAGAGGGGCAGCTCAGAAAGAGCAGGAGATTCAAACCAAAATGCCACATCTGACCCAAACTCTCCAGGTAATGTAGGTGCATCTGCAGAAGCATCTTCAGCTCTCTGAAGGAATGGTCTCACCAAACAGCTACTCAGACAGCAAAAGCTGATACAGTATTTCCTCCAAACAGGGACTAAGTGTTTCCATTCCCCTCTTAGAGGCAGCAGTCAGAAGAAAATAACATGCAGCTAAAACTTGGAAAGACTGACAACTGTGATAAGATTTTAGGGAAAGAAAAATTAAACTACGTGACAGTACCTGCAAAGTCTGTTGAGAACTTAAACATCATTCTGCAGCCAGCAACTATCTGAGGCTGTCACAGAGGCAGGTGATTGATCAGAGGATCGTTTTTTTCTACTTGTCTGAAAGCAATAGCAGCTCAGGGACTCACCTTAGTGCAGCCTCCAGATGCTGCAGTACCAATAATTAATAGAAATCAGAGCATCCCCCAGCAGAGTCATCACTACCATGATCAGCTTTTACCAAGCTCACCCTGAATTCATTTCCTCAACATCTGGGGAACACTGTGGCACATCCACTTGCTCTTACTTAAATCTGACACCCACTGAGCAAAATCTAGTAATCAGTAATATGCAGCAGGCTTAAAAGGAAGGCTTGGCTCTGTGCTATTTACAGGATAAAAATGGAAGAAGACCCAAAACAAGGAAAATCTAAGGATCTCCAGGTACCAAGACAAGTGCTGAAGTGGACTCACCTGATCAGCCCCAAGATGCAGCCTTCCTGCTGCTCTGTTACACCAAAGTCTTGCAGGAGCTTTTCAACTCTGCCCAGGGCTGTGGGCTCCTCCATGAGGTACTGGTGGTACAGCTTCTTCCAGGGAATGAACTAAGACATGAAGCAGAGAACACCATCCTTTTCTGGTTTTGAAAAAGAAAATAACTCTCAATCTCTTTTATGGCTGTTTTTGGAGGAGTCAGCATTTCTTTTGTTGGAAGATGCCCATTTTGCCCCGAGTGCAGAAGTGCTCATTCTCTGTACAGCAGCTCTTCAGGGCAGCATTTCACAATCAGCTTGAGCAGCCACAGAGGTAGATTATTTTTATGCAGGTGTTTTGTACCAAGAACACTTCTTTTTGCATGTATGCACAAACATAAAACATCTGGAACTTAATTTGAACTTCATGCAAAAGTTGTCCATTGTATCAATTGTATCATCCTATTCAGACAAGATGTATGAGGTCTGTGTTATCTGAGTAAGTACATCTGAGCAAGAAATCTTTTAACTATTTAACTAATGTATTAATGTTCTTAGTTTGCAGCTGGATAGATTAATGCACAGGGCATAATGTTTGGGTTAAAACTGCACATGTGCCAAAGTTATAGTATACTCCCCCTTCACAGTGTAAGGTTTCTGGTGGAATTCTTTGTAATCTGTTCCATCAAATTTATTTGATAAATAATGTCTCCATCTTTAGATTTTTCTACAGTTTATTGATAACTGTAACAATTTCCCCATCATATCAATGTGAAGTCTTGACTGATGGAAAACTACAGTTACATGGGCGTTGTGAATGCCTAGCACTCAGGAAAAAAAAATGTTTCAACTTAACATGAAGTTTGTTCAGAACACAGACATGCCCTCTACCCCTCACGACAAATGTACCATTTAAACTGAGATTCA
This sequence comes from Actenoides hombroni, assembly GCA_024336885.1. NCBI lineage: Eukaryota > Metazoa > Chordata > Aves > Coraciiformes > Alcedinidae > Actenoides > Actenoides hombroni. The sequence goes on from WUAM01005579.1 coordinate 12,035, forward strand.
CTACTGAACCCAATTCATATGAAGAGAAGAAGAAGCCTGTCATTCTTAGGAAAAAAGGATTAATTTGGAGATAAAGGTGACTATGAAAGCACTATGGCTATGCATAGGTCTAATACAAGAACTGTATTCAGTATTCATAAGCAAATTTCAGGATTTTGATCAACTGAGTGAGCCCATCTGATAGAGAGGATGCTCAATTAGAATGATTTTGGGCAGGGTTAAAGCGCTGAGTGAGGAGCTTCTGCCAGCACTGAACCTTCAGGGAGTGAACTGCTAAGGATGGTAGATGAGCCCATGGGGGAATCCTGCAAGGCCTCAGTCCTAGGGTGGGTTTCCTGCCAGCTCTTGATTCGTGGGGTGACACAGAGCACAGACCTGGCCCTCTGTGCCAAATGGCATCTGGTAGGGAGACAGCCACAACCTTCAGCACACCTGAAGTACTAAGAGCAGATCAAAGAACTTATCATGTCAAACTTGGGCAAAGTTTCCTATTCAGTCTTAGAAGTGACCTGAGAGGATTTAAAACAAAAATCTGCTTAGTTCTTCTGGGACAGGAAATGGCAATTTGGCACAGCTGGGAGACTCCAGTGAAGCAGAAGAGGTGTTTGGCTTGGACTTCTGTAAGGAAAGGCTGCACTCTTTTGCTCTTTCTATTTAACAATCTAATCTGGAGTAGCACAACAAGGTAACTGCTGTAGTTGTAGATCTTAGATGTTTCCTACAGAAGAAAAAAAAAAAAAAAAAAAAAAAAAAAAAAAAAAAAGAGCATGCAATTAGAATGTAAAAAACATAACAAGAAAAGTAAAATTTCCCCATAAGATTTTTTTAGGACCTGGATGGCTTTTCCTCCTTTTATGCCACTTTAGTCTAAATCATATATGTGTGGATATATATGATATAAAATACTTCCTAGAATTTTCACAGCAGAAGTAGACATAAACCCACACATATTGATTAAAAAAAAAAATCCGTTTTACGGTAAAAAAAAAAATTACTTTTGTAGGGAAAAAAAAGTAATTTCAAGGTAATTAAGTCCATTTTTAGTTAAAAAGTCCTATTTTTACAATTAAAACCCCACAATTACATAATTCAAAATTTTTTGAGGGTAAATAAAAGCCAAAAAGGGTTGTCACAGGCGGCAGCGCAGGAGCGCCGTGTGACCTCGGACCGTCATCAGCGAGTGGCCCCTGACAGTGGGACACAGAGGGCACATGTCAGAGGGAAGCACCAGCTACTGGGTTTTGCTCCCAGGGTATTTATTGGGACATAAATTGGGTCTTTCAAGGGCTGTGGGATGTCTTGAGGCAATTTTTTGCCTAGAGGAGCTCTTGACAACACCTGAGAACTCCCCCCATTCCTGCCTGCTGCTGCATCCCCTGATCACAAACCACTTCTGAGCACCTAAGGAGATAACTTCTCATTGAGATGAACCAGGTGGGTCTAGTACCTGGAGAGGGAAAGAAAAAGGGATTTTTTCTTCATTGCTTTAACATGAAGCAATTCAAAGTGTGTGTCCTCCTAGACATGAGGGCAGAATAAGATTATTCCATGACACAAATATGCTTTGAAACAAGAAGTCACTTCATAGCTTGCTATAAAGCTTGGTGTAATGGTTCAGAAGCTGGATTTGTGCCCCTTTAAATAGATGTAGAAACAAGAAGTTAGTTAAGCAAGCAGATAACGTTCGGGCAGCTGGCAAGACCAAGCTATTAGATTCTGTGGCAGATGGTGGGAGGTGATGTTGGCAGTGTGCTGTGTTTCAGAGATTGGCCAAGCTCAAACAGCATGGGGAGAGGTCTCCTGTGCGCAATGAACTTTTAATTTTTGTGAAGTCATTAACAGTGCTTTTTTTTATTCGTCTTTGACCTCCTTTTTCACCTGCAGATGAAAGACCTTAATGAAATCTGTAACTTAGGAAATTGTTTTCATTTTTACAGCCAGAGATATCTTAAGTGACTCACAAAAACTGTCTGTTAGCTGCTCCTTCCTGTTTAGTGAGGAACTCCTGCTTAAACACCTCTTAATCCCAGCTAGAGGAAGGCAACACAAGCAAATCCTCAGGGAGAATGCTGCAAAACTGCTGTGAAGCCCCCCATCCTACTCTGCCAAATGTACAGCCCTCAAAGAAGAGCATGTCACTGATCATTTTCAATTATACTCCCAGGTTCAGCAACTCCTTTGCTCTTGAAAGCAATCTTCAACTAATCCTTCAGTAGACTAAAAATGAGGTTAAGTTGCACCAGGGGAGATTTAGGTTGGATATTAGGAAAAATGTCTTTACTGAGAGTGGTGAGGCTTTGGAACAGGCTGCCCAGGGAGATGGTGGAATCACCATCCTTTGAGGTGTTGAGAAAACATCTAGAAGTGTCATGTCAGGACATGGTTTAGTGGTCATGATAATGTTCACTAGACAGGTGGACTGCCATGGCAGGGGGGTTGGGACTGTGTGGTCCCTGAGGTCCCTTCCAGCCCTGACAGTTCTGTGATTCTATGGTTCTGACCTGTCCACACTGTTTCCATTAGGAGCAAATCACAAAGGTCCAAAAGTGCAGAGCCCAACCCAGCTGAGCTGACTGCAGGGCTGGGGCTGGGGGTCCTGGGGGTTCCTTCCCCCCGAGGCAGCAGCCATGCATCCAGACATGCTGCAGGGTGCTGGGTGGGGGTGCTACTAAGGGGAGATCTAAACCATACAACTTTGAGCAGGAAGCCTCCCAGTCTGGAAAGCACGGGTGGTTTTTCTGCTTGCCAATGCCAGTATTGGTGTGGGCAGTAATTTGCAGTGCTGTTGTGCTATTAAGTTCTCAAGGGAAGGCAAGCCCTGGCCCCACCATTAAGAACTGGCTCATCCCTGGAGGAGCTGTCTTGATCCACCATGTCTCATGATCATGGTCTGAGACCTCTTCCTGCAGCTTGTAGCACAAACTTTAGCCAAGTACTTTCTAATACCTGAAAAGATGAAGTCTTGAATGGTAAATTTGAAATGTTTTTCAGCAGAATATAACCAGTACACCCTTCAAACAGAGGAAAAACTCAAACAATATTAATGGTAGGTAAATATTAATTTATCCTGCTGCTTACCAGATCTTAAGGAATGCAATTAATCATGTGGCAATCACTAATATCAGTGAACTTGACAACTTAAAAGAAGATTAACACGATTTCTACTTACCAACTTACTCCCTCTGTTGTTTTACTTACTTCTTCATAGTCACTTCATTCTGTGGCAGGTTGGTGTGGTTCGAAGCCTGCACCTTTGGCTTCTCGATAATAGAGGTGTTACCCATTTCTGTGATGCTCCAACATTCTTTGCAACATCGCAAGTGCAAAGAGGAACTTTGCTACCTATGGCACCCATTTTGACTTATATGTTGCCTTATAATACATAAGCATTGTCTCCAGTTTAGTCTACATGTAGTCATATGTCTAAGCTGCTGTTTTAACCTGCCAGGTTAACTATACTAGATGTAACAGGAGTTTAGGTTACCTACTTGGTGTAGATACTCATATTGTTGACAAGTCTAAGGCCAGGCCGAGCCCTACCTAAGTCAAATGTGAAAGTAAATTTAAAATTTATTAGTCATCTTGGTCTGCAGGATGTAAGGGTGGGATTTGGTGATGAAGGAAGAACATGACACCTGCATTATTCGGTTTCACCCTGTAATAAATGATAATTTTATTCTTATTAATATTCCAATTAAATATATGCCTTTAGTTCAGTTCAGTTCTTTCCCACCAAACTACAACTTAAGGCAGCCCTAGGGTCTGTTACACTGTTAGTAGGTCTATGTACATAAAAAAACCCTTGCAAAACTAGATGAGGAAAAACACCACCAGTAACAAATTGCATTGTGAATCTGAATCCTCTGGGATGCCCAAGTGAACTCTGAACTGCCTTCAGCCCACGCTCCCTGCCCCTCCACCCCGGCAGCTGGGGCTGCTTCCCCGGCTGTGAAGGTGCGGTGAGGGCACCATCCCCACTAACCTGGAAGGTTTTAGGTTCCTGAGCACTTCTTGTCTAAGGAATCGGGTAGAAATGACTGCTGCAGGGCAGTACCTACATAAAATGCTTGTGCTCTGCCCACAGTAGTAATTCTTTGCCTGCTCTTCCTCTTTTTTTCATCCTAGTTGCTTCAAGTCTCTGTGTCAGCTGGCTTTTCAAGCTGAATTGATAGATAGCTTTATGACTCACAAGATTATTTATGATTTTTCCTATAGTCAAGGACTATATATATAGGACATATGGTTCTTATTTGGCTTTAAAATGTGTCTACTATTCTTGGCCCATTAGAAGTCTACAATAATTTTCTTAACCCTGAAACTGTAAAGATAATAGACTGTAAAAATAATGTTGATTTCCCTTTCTCTCAACTTTTTCACAACTTTCACTGACTGACTTGTTTCAACATTTATCACTCCGAAAAATCTTTGCCTTGGGATACAGGCAAGCACCAATCACTTTTCTTAACAGACTTTCAAGATAGAATAAAGGGAACTCAAAAAACTAGGAATGAATTTATCTGCAGTGTCAGAGTCTAAACGTTGCTCACTTAGCTCTCCTGCAAGCTCCGGGTGCTGTCTTCCTGGTCTTGGCTACTCCCACTGGAGCATTTGCTCATCTTGTTTTCACTGACCTCTTCACAGGAAAAAGTTCCCCTCAGACTTCTCAAAAAACCCCAAACTCCTTCATAGCACTTAATTACCCATGTGCTCAGAGCCAAGTAGATAACAGCACAGATACTGGCCACAAGCACTCCATGAGAAAAATGTTATTTGGTGTTCCTCCACATACAAAAATTAGTGAATTACTGAGGTTATCATGCATGTGATGATAGCAAAGCGGGTCTTCCAACCCTGCTGGTACTTTCCCCATTATTAGCTCGCCACTGCTAAGCCTGGAGCCTCCCACTCAGAGTTCATCCCACCTGCCTCACACAAAGGCATGTGTTGCCCCTCCGCAGACACTTCTCAGCACAGTTCCTTCCTCTTCCCCTGCTTCACTGGGCATCTTTTTAGCCTCCCTAACACCTCCTCCCTTGCTGTAGCTCACAGTGTTCAAAGAAGAGCCCTTGCCTCAGCACAGATGGGCACAACCAATCGCTTCCCTTCAAAGGGAGATTAAATATGAGTTTGGTGTTTGTCTTGTCTTTTTATTGCTGAAACAATTGCATCTCTAACTACAAAGCTTGAGTGTTCTCCTGCTCACACCTGTCAGCAGTGACTGCAGCAGAGGGTTTCAGCATCACTGAAACTGCTTTTGTGGAGAAGGATGCCTGGCATCTGACACAACTGGCTTTCCAACTGAAACAGAGAGAGACCACAAAATCACAACACTATCTGATTTACACTGTTAAATGTTTTGGTCTGTGTCTGCATAGTTTTTAAGGTGTAGTCACTTGGAGGTCTTCCTCATTACTGAAATGTTTCAATGAGAATATTAGTCGTGGCCACTGACAAAGTGAAAATACTGCAGCAGCAAATGACATTCCAGGTTATCTCAGGCTCCTCAGTGCAAATCCATCCAGTATGATTATAATGTGAAAAGAACACTGTACTTCTTTAAATTTCTATTCCTTGGAATAATGCTGCAAAAAAATTAATGTCAGGTGTCTTCAACTATAAAACTGCATTACTTAAAAAGTTTTATTTGTAAGACATAGAGTTAAAAAGACAGTAGTTAATGGGTATAAGTAGGAAATAATGTTTTTAAGACAAAAGTAGGATTATTTTTTTTTTAGTTTCTGATTAAAAATAAATAAATAAATAGATCTGAGGTTAAGTAACCAAATTTCAGGCAAAAGAATTTTATTGTACTTTAGAGTATGATGGCTTAGTGCTTACTCTCTCCTAATCTTCTCTAATGCATTATGATTTTGTTGTATTTTATCTGGCCTCCAGGAGGGTTTGATTTTTTTTTTTTCTAGATTGCATGGTTTTCCATCAGTGGTGTGTGGAATTTTGCTGGGAAGCTTTCTTGGCTTTTTGCAGTTATGATATGACCATGGTGGAAAAGCTGAAGATCACTCCTAAGCCATTGATTCCTGGCCCAGGATAAATTTTCCTTGACTTCTTAAGGGCTGTCAAGTCCAACTTGGGAGTTACGTATCTATATAGTTAAATAGTCCCCATCTTCATAGCTCTCAGCACCATCCAGATCTGCTTTTTTTTTAAGATTAAAATTAATTCTAATTTTAAAAACCTCTTTAGGTGCCATCTTTTAATGTTCATCTTTTCTGGGGTATTTGTTGCAGCCTAAAAATGAGTGTACAGTAGGTTAAATCCATGTTCCTAATGAAGCACTTCTTGCTCTCTGTTTTTTTGTTGTTAGACCACATAGGATATGTGACACCAACCTGTTGGAGGAGAGGTCCAGGGTGTGCAGGTGGTCTGCCAGGCCGCGGAAGGCTCCGCTCTCCACGCCGGCGATGGAGTTGTGGGACAGGTCCAGCTCCAGCAGCACGGGCAGGTCCCGGAAGGCGTCGCGGGGCAGGAAGGGGATGCGGTTGGAGTCCAGGTAGAGCTTGTTGGTGTCGTTGGGGATGTCCCTGGGCACCTCGGTCAGCCTGGCGTGGCTGCAGCGGAAGGTCTTGAGAAGAAACATACATAAAAATTAATTTGGGCTGTAATCAATTGATTAATGGGTTTGGCAAATACACTGCATTCTCTTCCACTTTGCTCCAGGGCAGTTCAACAGCAGCTAAAGAGCTCTGTGTAGTCTGTAAAATCAGGAGTTCAAGTTTGTTTCCCGTTGAAGATCATATTGAGGGTGGTACAGTTGGATAGACATAAACATCTGAACAAGGAAAGATCTGCAGCTGTGATAGGACACCCATGTGGGGGGGGTGGAGGGGGGAAGGTGTCGTGGGGAGGACCGCGGGGCAGTCAGTGCGGGTGGACAGGGGTGGAAGAGGTGTTACAACCTGGGCCAGACGGGCCATGTTTTCTTTTTTTTGGTTGAAGCTAAAAGGGATTTCTTTTATACATAAAGTGTCTGCTGGTGATCCCTCTAGAACAAAAGTTGGTGAGCGGGGCAGGTGCAAGCCTAGGCTAAGGAGTGTCAGAGCCCAACAGCCTCTAGTCTATATCTCATCTAGTACCTGTTTTTTCAGGCTTTTTCACAAACCTAAATTCTGAGACATAATCTTTGAAGATTTATCTCTTCCAAACCATCCTCCCTACCTGTATCTGAGTCCCACTGAGTAAGAAATTCATGTTTCAGTGAGATCCACCTTATAAAACTATGAACAAAGTAACAGAAACTGTAAATAGTGTGTCAATGGTACAGGGGGTTTAGCACCCTAGGAGAGCCCCTACCAGTGTTAGTTTTACTGAAGTTCTGATTTATTATTCATTTATATGTACATGACATTTATTTGGAAATACAGTACAAAGGTCTAAATCCCCTGTTCATTTGTCTGCTACTGACTGAATAGGAAGTTTGGGGCATGATCCCACCCTAAAACTGATAAAATGCAATAATTTTGCAATTATTCTTTTAATGTTATGTTTGACAATACTGCCTTGTGAAATAATGCAGAGCTGCACTATATTATGTCATCTCTGTCTGTAGTGTAATTTACCTCTCCCAGGAAGCAATTTCCCACCACAGTTGTTCATATTTTGCAGTTTTTGATAAATGATGAAGCCAGCCTGTAAAAAAAAAAATAAAATAGGAAAACAAATGAGCATTCTGCAGAGCAGCAGCATCTCAGAAGCTAGAAAAACCCCAAGAAAGATTTCAAACCATGGTGTGAATACCTTGTGACCATCCAATTCTGAGCTGCTGCTCACTGATCTCCCTCTCTGCACCACTCTTTATAGGTGTAGCATAAACCTATAGTGAGAACCTAGTCCTCCTACCACTGCACCACTACTGAAATAGGAGAGCTGCTCCATTAAAGACATCCTTCTGTTCATCAGCACTTCTGCATTCACAGAGATCTCAACTGTCTCTGTAAATACAGGTCTTCACACAACTGAGCATACAGCCTGATGACACAGGGAAATAAAGCAACAAAAGGTAGTTACTTTGCTAAGTTTAGTTATTCTAGCTGAAAGGGATCCAGGGTTGGAAGTGTCTCATCAGTGTTCTTCTCAAAGTGCTCTGTGAATGAGGATAAGGAGGAATGGGGTGCTGAGCATGAAGCTGAAGGACTGTTAGGGATGGGGTAGGGGGTGAATGATGCTGCTGTTCTAATAGTGCACTGCAGAGCCTGGAGTGGTGCTTTAGAGTAGCAGATAAAGGGCAGGGTTAGCATTGGGGCTGTGCTGCTGAGCAGTGTACAGGTGTGAAGTGAGGCTCAGATGGTTTCATGGTTCTGTGGTTCTATAATAATATATAAATAATAATTCTATTATTTCTTTTGAGGAATTAGAAGAGAGTTAGAGCAAGGTTATGTGGGAAAGAAATGGAAGTTCCCAAGCACCTGATGCTTCTTCAATCCCTAGCACAGCTCTGCAGCCCATCCCAGCTCAGTGACACTGCTCTGCTGATCCACAAAATATCTCTGTGCCCTTCCCACACTCTCCTCCTCCACACTTCATTTGCTCTGAAGAAATTGATATTTAGCCACAATTCACCCATCTCTTTTCAATGACCTGTTTGCATGTGCACACAAGTGTCTGTGTGTGCCCAGAGATCTCTTTATTAAACATCTGAAGAGATGCTGTGAAACTTTGAGATACACTTATCCTAGTGCTCTGACGAAAATTGACCTTTTGAGTCCTTCCAGGCTTTGTCCTGTTTTCTATTTGTCCCTTTTCTTTCCCTGTTCTTTTAGATGTTGAGATCTATTTGGCAATACTGGTGCTGAGGGAGATGGTTTGATGCTGGACTTGGAAATACTGGGTTAACTCGATGACCAGAAAGTTCTTTTGCAACCTAAGTTATCCTATGATTCTTGGATCTCCTCATTTCTGATGGAGTGACCCATGTCTCCCCATAGCAGCTGGACTGGATGATCTTTGAGGTCCTTTTCAATTGAACTGTTTTATCCCAATATCACAGACTTGGTTTTGCTGGGATGCCAAGTAAGTACACATTACTTCTGTGTCATTTAGCATTCAGCATCTCCCTGGGACCTTTTGTATATGAGCAAGTGCAAACAGACTCAAGCTTAGACTCAGACCAGGAGCTTCAGCCCAGGTCTCATCTGCAAGAGCAGGCAAGTAGAGCTTCCTGAGGGTCTGCATTTAGAGCAGAGCGTGGGGAGCTGGGGCTGACACTATTCTGCTGTAGTCACCTGCCATCTGGACTGTAACTGGCTGAAATATGGCCAGTTTGTTTCTTGTTTGTTTGTTTTGTGGGTGGGGGTTTTTTGTTTGTTTTGGTTTTTTTAAATCATTACCCAAACAGATCAGGAGACTCTGGCAGGAAAGTTTACTCCTCTGAGGGTAGACATGAGCCCATTGTCAACTGTGTTTTTAAGCTATAGCTCTGTTCCTGGCATTATACTGGGTGTCAATTAGGCAGCAACTACAAGCTGCAAGACTATGCTGACTTACAATCTCAAGCACTACTTTCTCCTCTTTCTTCTCAAAACTAAACAGCCCAAGATCCTTCAGCCTTTCATTATAAGGGCCACACTCCAAACCCTTTACTAGCATGGCAGCCCTTCTCTGTACCACCTCCAGCACCTCAGTGTCCTTCTTATAGAGAGGGGCCCCAAACTGGACACAGTATTTGAGGTGAGGCCTCACGAAAACCAAGTAAAATGATCAACTCCATGCTTCTGCTTACTGCACTGTTCCTGATACATGCCAAGATGCATTGCTATTAATTGTGCTCACTAGTGAAACGTCCTTAAAGAACTGCCCTGGGTGCCACTGATTCCAAGGCTTTTCTATCTAAAAATGGATCATGCCTATGAATATGTGTGTGTACACACACACACACAAACTCAATGTGGCCCATTTAGAAAATAAAACACAGTTAAATTATATTTTTTTTGTTAAAAATAAAGAGCACTGCCTTGGAAACACCAGATCTACAAAGTAAGTCTGAGAGAAGAAAGATTTCTGGTTTTTTAACCTTTCTAATTACAGGAATATTGAAGAAGACTAAAGAATGTCTGTCTTGAATACTGAAAAAATGCTATCAGATGGAATGAATTTGTTAAGTGTAGGTCCATGTGCTTGACATCAGTCCTGGAAACAACAACAAACTGGCAGGGATTTGGTTAATTTAGATTGCAAGTGTGGAGGCAGGCCTTCGGGGTCTGGAAGTTGGTCAAGAATTATAGCAGCATTATAAGCAAAAGAGAGGGCCAGAGACCTGTTGTGTTTGAAGTCCCCTCCTGAAAAGCCCTTTCAACCACCTCCCTGCTGATGCTGGGCTGTGGCTGGAAGAAGCAGTTGCAGTCGACCACTATGGATCCAGGCCTGTGGGCAGAGAGAGAGAGGTGCTGACAAGGAGAGAATTTCTTCATGGGAGAAAGTTTCCTCAAGGGTTCCTGCTATTCTGAGTGTTAAGTTGAAACTGATGTTTAGAGAGATGTAGAACAGGCTCGTCAAACACAATTCCCATAGAAAGTCAGTATCTTTTCCATTCACTTCCAGTTTCTGCTTTTTGCCTTGCCTAGGTGCTACACAGCCCACCAGTGTGGCTTTCTCTTCTTGGTTGAATTTGCTTGGCCATGCCCCTCTTTGGTGCTCTCTGTGCTTAGGCTGTGTGAAAAGCTGCTCTTTCAGCAGAGAGATTCTCACTGAGAAGTCAAAAATCCTATAAATATTTGCTTCGTAGCATTTCAGACACTGGTAACAGGAGAGGGGAAGAGAGCCAGGATGGATTTCCCGTGCATCCCCTAACAGGGACCTGTATCCATCCCCCCATTTCTGGGGACACCTCCCTCAACAGGGGAGGTCTGTAAAGTCTGCTCCCACATATCTAACTCCCTTTCACATTCCCTTATAGTTTTAAGTCTTGCTACTTCATCCTTTAGCTCAGCCACAAGGATTGAGTAGAAAATTCACCTGGTCACACCTCACACAGGTGTTTTCTGGAGGAGATCTAAAATGATGTTTTGAAGATTCTGTCTCTTTTGCAATATGATTCCTCATTCATCATGCAAATTTATCATTTTTATGCAATTAATAATTGTCATTATGAAGATTAGTTTGATTAGCTTGTACAGCTGACAGCTAGTAAAGCTGTGTGAAATATTTACATACATAAAGATTCTCCTAGTGGGAAGCTCCACACTTTATTTGAGAAAAGCCATGTTTCTCTTATCATAAAATGAGAGGTTTTAACTTAAGGGTAGATTTGCAAAAATGGGAAAGCTATATATTCACCTTCAATATGATACATTGAAAATTATATCAGATGAGGTCATTGTCCAAATCAGAATGCATTTGACTTTGTCAGGGTTCTAATTTTAAACATGTTAGTATCCCTGATTAGTATTCAGCAATGTCTTATTCAAAATGCATTTTATATAATGAAAGAAGTTCAGATGTCACCAGGAAAATAGTATGAGAAGAATAAATTGGAGAGCAGGCCACTGAGCAATTTTGAGTGGTAATAATGTATATGTAAAACATGCCAAAACCTCCTGCATATGGTTGAAAACTGGAAAATCATTCAAGAGTCTGACTTTTCACAAATGAGAGCTTCTCCATGCCTAAACAAAAGTCAATTTGATAATGATATGATTATGTCCTCTGCTGGGTATAAACCCAGTTGATAGAGATGTGTCTCTGAAGCCTGAGCTAACTCCCCTGGCAAAACTGGTATTAAAGCAGGCTGCACAGGATTGCATCCAGACAAGTTCTGAATATCTCCAAAGAGGGAGCCTGCACAGCTTCTCTGGGCATCCTGTTCCAAGGCTCCATCACCCTCAAAGAAGTTTTTCCTCATGTTCAGATGGAACATCCTATGTTCTTATATGTTCCCCTTGTCCCTTGTACTACCACTGGGCACCATGGAAAACAGTCTGGCTCTATCCCCTTGACCTCTGTGCTTTAGGTATTTATAAGCATTTACCATCCTCTAATGTAATCCAATAAATGCTTTTTCATCTTGTTTTAAATGTTCTACTAGTGTAGAATTTTATTTCATGTTAAAAACAAAAGAACTGACCCTCTATCCCTCTGTCCACGAAATTATTAGTAAAAAAATAATCAATAAATTAGGTATTTGGTGATGGAAGAACATTCTTCTTCATAAAACAATTCATTGACACTGAAACACCCATCCAGGTATTTTTCATTCAGTATCTTTTATACAGCTATTGTTTCATTAAGAGATAAGAGAAAAAAAAAAAAGAGACTCAGCAGATTATCCATAAAAATGTTCAAGTAAAAAGAAGCTGGAAATGCCTACCAGTTTAGGCTAAAATTCAGATTAATCTCAATTTCTTTAGTGACCTAAAGAGCTTGCCTCTTAGTTTAGACTACTTCTATTATTTAGTAGACATAAACACAGGAAAAACACAGACTTCTCCAGAGACTACTATTTAAGATGATTTATGAGAAAATACTGTTTTCATGTTTTTGCACACAAACATTTTTTCTTTTCTTCTAAATTGAGTGGCTGCTTTATTTTTTGTTTCTAAGTCAGACATGGATCAAAACAGTAGATGCAAAGAAGTGACAGAATTGCAGATGAAGGTGGAAATAAAGTAAGAGTAGGCAATATCCTACAGAGGAAGTTGCAAGGTAGATAAAGAACTTTTGTTTGCTGTTTTGTAGAATAGTAGTGTCTCCCTGTAGGCT